>SJYX01007322.1:21510-64676 GCA_006410675.1 Oreotragus oreotragus
CTTCTGTGTATTCTTGCCACCTCTTCTTAATATCTTCTGCTTCTGTTAGGTCCATACCATTTCTGTCCTTTATCGAGCCCATCTTTGCATGAAATGTTCCCTTGGTATCTCTAATTTTCTTGAAGAGATCTCTAGTCTTTCCCATTCTGTTGTTTTCCTCTATTTCTTTGCATTGATTGCTGAAGAAGGCTTTCTTATCTCTTCTTGCTATTCTTTGGAACTCTGCATTCAGATGCTTATATCTTTCCTTTTCTCCTTTGCTTTTTGCCTCTCTTCTTTTCACAGCTATTTGTAAGGCCTCCCCAGGCAGCCATTTTGCTTTTTTGCATTTCTTTTTCATGGGGATGGTCTTGATCCTTGTTTCCTGTACCGTGTCACGAACCTCATTCCATAGTTCATCAGGCACTGTATCTATCAGATCTAGGCCCTTAAATCTATTTCTCACTTCCACTGTATAATCATAAGGGATTTGATTTAGGTCATACCTGAATGGTCTAGCAGTTTTCTCTACTTTCTTCAATTTAAGTCTGAATTTGGTAATAAGGAGTTCATGATCTGAGCCACAGTCAGCTCCTGGTTTTGCACAGAGTCGGACACAACTGAAGTGACTTGGCAGTAGCAGCAGCAGCCCAGTTTTTGATTGGGGTGTTCTTGACATAAATTGAAATTTGGGAGTTTGCTGTTAGGAACAGGGTACAAAATGCAGTGGACACACAGAGAAAATGTATCTATGTCTGCCGAATTCAAGAAGATTCTCTACACTGAGCCACATTCTCCATCCCATTATTTTGGGGGCAGAGATTGCTTTCTTTAGCTTAGGCCTGGCATCTGTGACTATCACACATCCTAGTGGTTATCCAGACTTGGCTACTATTAAAAATTAGCTGCCTTGAGTACACAGAGTCTTATTGCAAAGAAATGTTTCATCCCCACTCCCTTTCTCTACGTCTTTTTTTCCTGCATCCACCTTGATGCCCATTAGTATGAGTGGAGCAGGCTCCACCTCACTCACAAAGGAAACTAAAGCTACGTATCAAGTGTGTCTCCTACTTTTCTCATTGTTTTGATTCATTTGAACTTTCATTTCCAGTAGGTGGCCAACCACCTTGATTTTCTCAGGACTGAGGGGTTTTCTAAGACTCTAGACTTTCAGTGGTACAACTGAGACAGTCCCAGGCAAAGGAAGACCACTGGTGTCCCTAAGCCACTTGGGCAGGTATCGGTTCTGACTGTCTTGAGGCTTATGCCAGCTTTCTCTAAGGAAGCTCCCCTAATTCATGATTTTAAAAGCAGTCATCTCAAATCACTACTTTTTGAAGCCAGGCTCTTAGCAACAAGAAGACAAAACCGCAATCTTGTCTACTTTTCCTTGACCCCCATGTACTATTTTAAATTACACCCAAAGAAGAAAAAAAAATCCAACTTAATCTTACATCTAACCAGACCTAATTAAACCTCTCAAAAGTTAACAATTAAAACAAAAGAACAGACATACCTTGGGCTGGGGGTGAAGGCAAGGGGAGCAAATATTGCCAGTTATCCCCAGGACAATCTCCACCAAAAAGAGGCTTTGGAATAAATACAGCAGGTGCCTTAAGCCCAGACCAGAGATCACCACCTTCATGTTTATTCCCTTGGGATTATCTCCTGTTTAAAATTAAGTATGAAATCATTCCCATGAATTTTATTGTTTTAGTGCCCAAAAAGTCAATCATTAGAATGAACTGATTATCTGGTGAGAGTGAAAAGTCCTTTCACAGGAAGAAAAATACCTCAGTGCTCAAGATCGCCAAGCTCTGAGTATGGGATGCGACTCTTTTCAGCTACTGGTTACCCTTGTTAGAGCAGAACTATATTATCCAATGATCCAGTCCCTGGAAAGAAGCCACAGGTCCCCAGATTTTTTTCAGGTTATTGAGGAGGTCCAAATATAGAGCCTCAGGAAATCTTCAGGTTAGTCCATCATGTCATTTCAGATTCTCTGACTCTGAAGCCCCTATAATGAGAATAGACACAGGAGCGAAAGGGAGGGGAGGAAGCTCCAAGACCAAGTCCTGAGTGGTTTATCTCATCACAGTATCAGTTCCCTTTCAGCTTCTCACAGTATCATGGTTACAAGAGACTGCAAGTCAGGGCAAATGGAAACACTGAGGCTTGCCATGAGGAGCATGGAAAACTCTGAACTTCAGAAGGGCACTAAATCAGGACTGTTTCAGCCTAAAGAAAAAGCAAGGGGAGGAGACCCAAACTTAGTGAATCGTTACAGAAGAGTCGACCAGGGTAGAAAAAGTAGCCGAGTTGGAAAGTGATCAAAGATTGAAAGCCCCCAAACACACACACACAACAGTGCCTGCATTCTGAATGCTCCGTTCAGAAACATCTGCACACATATTATAGAAAAATACACTTGCATTATTGAATTGGGGTAAAAGGTCACAGCTTGGTGGTCTTCGTTTTTTATATTTTCTAAACCTTCTGCTACTCCCCAAAAATGATAGCCACTCTCAGGCATGCAGTACAAGTAAATGCTCCCCCGAGGCTACCCGCCATGATGGGAGGGGCATTTGCAAAGAGAGGCCCCTGGCTGGTGCAGGGGCTAATTAGGACACATGGTCCTCAATGCTTCTGTGGTGTGGGTTGGCCTGTGGATGAATTTTCCATTTGATCTTTCTTTTTTTTCTCTTCACATTTTCCACCCTGCACTAAAATTACTCTCCAGAAAAGCATTTATCTTTCCTGCTGCTGCTTCACAGCCTGTCCCCATTAGAGGATTTTCAGGAAGGACTAGCTGGTACCTGTAAAAAATATCCATTGGCTTTTACAAGTGGAACATGACAAGAAAATCCTATTTTCTTTTCTTCTCCTATTCCTTGCTGGCTACCTACTCAACTCATAAACTGAGGAAGAAGATTTCATCTTTCTTCTCATTTTTTTTTCTTCCACCTTTTTTTTCTTGTTTGGGGAAATTTTATTTCAAGAAGTTTTACTTCTAGTACCTGTAGCCAACTTCTGAAAACAGATGAGAAAACTCATAGCAAGACACCCATCCGTGTTGTTACATTACCAGTACCTGTGTGTGTGTGTCAAGGAACTATTTCCCACCAAATTTTTTTTAACTTGTACTATTAAAAAAATAACAAATTCATGATGGAATATTTGGAAACATCAAAACAGAAAAAAAAAAAGCTTTTACTAAGCCAAAAGCTAGAGATTACCAATATTAATATTTCAGCATATTTTTCCACTGTCTTGCATTCTGAAGCTATTGTTTTTACAAACTGCTTTAGATTTCTGTTGAGGTCCACCAACTCACTTCAAATACTTCCTCTCTGAGAAACCTTTCCTGAGCTTCTTCTGGCCCCCGAGTTGGCTTCCCCTCAGGATCATACCTATCACATCAAATGGTAAATATTCTCTGTGTACATAGGTGTGTCACTCACCAGACTGAGAGCTCCTGTCTGCAAGGGACTTTCTCTGATCCATCTTAGTTCCTCCAGGATCTGGCACACAGCAGTAGACATTTAGCAATCAAGGCAAACATTTGTTCTCACAATTTTGTCAGGGTCAGTAACCGGAGATTCAGCATCCATCGTGGAATCAATGGCGCAGTAAGGAGGGGAGCAGCCACAGGGTGTGTGAGGAACAAGGGCAGGGACCAGACATTAGCGGGAGGGCTGGAAGAAAGGCCAAAGCCAGACCACGTAGGTCCGTGTGAGCTGTGCAACAGGGACCACTGAGGGCTTTATGCAGGTGTCACACTTTTCCTGGATGCTATGTAAGCACAGGTTAGAGCTGCCTTCTGCAAGCACAAGCAGGGGACCCCTCCCAGAGCTGGACCATGGTGAGAGGAGAAAGGGTAGAGCTAAGTGGACTGGCTCAAGATAGGTTTTGGAGATGTTTACACAGGAAGGTCTGACAAACCGACCCCGAGGTTGAGTGCAAAGAAGAGACAAGTGTGTCATTTAGGTTTCTGGATGGAGTAACTGGTGGGTGAAGGTGTGATTTATTGAGATGGGTAAGACGGGAGCACCATGGACTGAAGAGGCGGAATGAGGAGTTCATTCTGGGACATAGTAAATGTGAGATGCTTGTGAAACAGTTGCGTGGGAATGTGGAGCAGCCAGCGGAATACAAGAGTCTGGAGTTCAGAGAACTAGTCTAAGCTCAGGGCTATAAATCCAAGAATCACCCACAAATAAATGTTATTTAAAGCTCTGGGTCAAGTTGAGACCACCCACAGAAAGGGCAGCGTGAAAACCAAGGGCACCAGAACTGGAGCCGGCCAGAGATGGGTTGGTAGATGGAGGGGAGCCGGAAGGCAGCCCAGGCAAGGCGGTGAGTGGTGCAGAGTGAGGGGCCTGACAGGGCGGGTGGCTGAGCCCTGAGTGTGCAAAGCAGAAGTCACTGCCCACTTCCAGGCAGGGCCACTGAAGCCAAACAGCAGGGTAAAGCCTGGTAGATACAGAGAAGAATCGAGGCAGTGTGTCCAGACAGTTCTGGACTTTAGGCAGAGAAAACGGAGATGTGGAATGGCAGCTAGAGATCCTTGAAAGAACCGAGAAGAACATGGGGAATGTTTGCAGGCTGATGGGAGTGACCCAGTAGGAAAGGAGGGCACGAGGTGGTTGAAGATGAAGCAGGGTGATAAAGACAGGAATCCTTGAGTGGGGGAGGGGTGGTGTCCAGAGCAGGAGCAGAGGAGACCACCTTGCATGGGGAAAGGGACACTTTGGAATGGCATCTGGAGGAAAGCAAGAAGGGCGAGAACAGTGGACCACAGATCTGGCAGGACAGTGCGAGAGTTCCTGGTCCTTGGAGAAGTATGAAGTGAGGCATCAGTTGAGAGTGAGGCGGGGAACGTAGGGTAAGCCTGGCCCAGGAGCACAAAGGAGCAGCCTAGCTCAGCCTTGGGGACCCAGGACATCTGAACACACCAGGGAAGGAAGAGTGAAGTCTGGCAAAGACCAGCAGAGCCGAGAAAGAGGCCTGTGAGAGATGAGCCAGGCATGGAAGGGCTGGGGCTGGGAAGGTCCAAGCTGCCCCAGTGTGGAAGGGGCTGCAGGGTAAGAGAGTTAAGTTGGGGCTTTGCAGCACAGGGTAAGAAACTTGACTTTATGCAGAAGGTGATGAGGGGATCCTGAAGGATGTTAAGCAGAGAGATGATATAATCAGAGTGGAGTCCTAGAGAAGGTTCTGGGTGAGCGTGGACAGCAGCTTGCAGGGGGTGAAAAATACTGGAGTGAAAGAAACAAAGCCGGAGGGTGACATGATGGTCAACGCGAGAGGGGCTGCAGGCCTGGCATGAACAGTGGTGACGCTCGACAGAAGCGGATGGACTGAAGAAATACTTCAAAGGAGGCAGCAACAGACTCTGAATCAAAAACATACCTACTTAAAACTTCCTTATACAACCAGTGTTTGATTTTTAAGACACCACATATTATCAAATATATCAAATGCTGTGTCTTCTCTGAAGCAGGCATCTCTATAAATGGTCTGGCTAAGCTGTCTTGGTGCTCCCCACCCCCTTTTCCTCACACTGCTTGGGGTTTAGCTTTGCTTAAGTGATTACTTCCAGCCAAGTTAAGCTCCCCAGCAGTAGGAACCTACTGGCTCCATCCTAGCCCTGCAGGAGGCGCTGATGGGCAGAGTTCACAAACTGGTGGCCGTGCAACTGGGTCACACGTAATAGTAAAACCTCAGTGCCCTCTGTGTGTGTGTATGTGTGTGTGTGTGTGTGCAGAGTGCTACGTGTCATCACTGGCTATCGTTGTTCAGTTGCCCAGTCGTGTCTGACTCTCTGCGACACTATGGATGGCAGCACGCCAGGCTTTCCTGTCCTTCACCATCTCCCGGAGTTTGCTCCCACTCATGTCCATTGAATCGGTGATGCCATCCAACCATCTCATCCTCTGTTGTCCCCTTCTCCTCCTACCCTCAAATCTTTCCCAGCATCAGGGTCTTTTCCAATGCATACTTGATCCTATTCTGCCCAGAGAGATAAGCCGAACAGGACTGATTAGTTCATGATGTAAAGACACTGAAAGCTTAGAAACACTAAGGGAAGTTCCTAACGTCCCAAAGCAGAGCCCAGGATGTTTTCTGGGGGCCTCAATGCAGTCCATTATTTTGCCTCAGACGTTGCAAGGACAGTGTCTTTTCATTTTAGAGCCGTACGCTTTAACATCTTCCCTCACAGTGAAAATGTCTGACTCTGGATTCTCAGCACATGTGTTCTTGCTTAAGAGCCCTCCAACCGTACAGCTGGAAGGGCCTCCAGACCTCAGTGGCTCCTGGCCGGCACCCACACCATCAGAAAGCATTTATTCAGTATCTTCCTGTGCCTTTTACTATCTTCCAACGGAAAGAATTTATTTTCGAGGGATGAACTGATCATTTTCCCTGACTTAGCCACTAGGTTGGGTCCATCAGGGGATTATTCTATAATTTTCATAGAATAATTTTCATCCGTGGCCTCCAAATCCAGCGTCACTCATGCACACAGCTCACCCACGAAGAAACGACAAGCACTCCCTCCAATCTAACAGTAAATTAATGGAATCATGAAAACACCAGGCCTCACAGACCTTCTCTCTCATCTCCAGTCCCCCTTGCTTTCATTGGAAAGCAAGCCTTGGGGCATCTCCCTGTTTTCTTGTTCTCCTTCCCACCTTCCCTCTGAGAGTTGGTAGGGAAAGGCTAAAGAGGATCAGATTGGAGAAGGCAAAAAGTCAAAAAAGTGAGAAGCAGTCCAGAGGGACCAGAAGACAGAAGCCTGGGATAAGGGGGGCTCAGCCACGACAGTATTCACAACAAAGGACAGATGACTCCAAAGACAAGAGCTTTTGAAAATAAAGTAGCCTTAAGATATTAGACTGGAATAGACTGGCTTTTTAAATTTATGATTGTTTTCTGAAACAATGACTTTAACAAGACGAAAGTGATGGCAGTGGAGTTTTAAGGATGATGGGAACATCCATTCTAGAGAATCTTGATGGGTAAAACCAGGTAGGGGTTTAGGGATAAATATAGGGATAAAGGTGGGGGTGGGCGGTTCCCAGCCCAAGGTCATGGATCAAAGCGCATGAAGCCAGCCAGCCTGGAGGGTAGGACATGAGAGACCATAACAGAGGAACCGAGAGCAGAGGAGGCAGAGAGCAGAGTCCTCCTGAGTATCGTTCATCCTCTTGTTTCCTTTCATTCTTCAAATCTTTTTAAATGTATCTCTGTTCATTTTACTTAAGCAGATTCTCCCACACCCACTCCATTTTTTGGTTATTGCAACATGTTCATCTGCTTTGGGCTTCCCAGATAGCACCAGTGGTAGAGAACGCACCTGCCAATGCAGGAGATGTAAAGAGATGCCAGTTCAATTCCTGGGTCAGGAAGATCCCTTGGAGGAGGGCATGGCAACCCACTCCAGTATTCTTGCCTAGAGAATCCCATAGACAGAGGAGCCTGGTGGGCTACAGTCCATGGGTTGCAAAGAGTTGGACATGACTGAGGGACTGAGCATGCATACATGCAATAGATATTTCTAGAAGAAAAAAAAAAATTTCATTCTCCAGCGGATCTTCCCAACCCAGGGATCGAACCCAGGTCTCCTTCATTGCAGGCAGATGCTTTATCCTCTGAGCTACCAGGGAAGCCCTATATATATATATATGTATATATATTTGATGATTTTAACTTTTCTAACCTGAAAACTAAGGTTACAGCAAGTATTCAAAATATTTTTTGGAAATTTACTGGTCCATAAAGTCTAAACATTTGGAACAGCTTCTATATACTTGTAAAAATAAAAGACTACTTAGTCCCATTAGGATTTGGGGATTGAGGGTTAAAAGAGGTCTGGAGCCTAAAGGCTGCAAAATACAGATCCACTTAATACTCTGGACAGACCTCTATGGAATGTTCCCCGGCACTTTGTCTGCTAGAGTTTTAAGTGGCTCACAGAGTGGTGATTCCTGGGAAGGTTGAAACATTTCCTCTCCTGCTCTGAAATAGGTCACAACATACAAATCCAATTTAATCCTCACCCAGTGCAACAATCATAATAATAGCTGAAAGGCAAAGTGAACAGTTTAGCCCAGAGCTAAAAGCTCTCCGATAGTGACCTCTTTATTGAAAGAAGAAACTCAGAAGGGAAACAGCGTGCACTGTAGTCATCCAGAAACTGCCTTAGAAAGAGTATCACTGAGCCACCTTATGAATGACTGATCCGTTCATCCAGCTGCAGTTCATAGACCATTGAAAACTTTTGCCTTCTCTTCCTGAGATGCAGATTTTATGACTATGAGCAAAAATTCTGAGTACGTTACTGTGAAACTTAAACCTGACTTTTCAGACAATTCTGGTGTGAAGGATGAGAGAAGGATGAAAGCCAAATAACTTAGAAATATTTACTGAACTTTGACAATGTCTTTGGGCTGCCATAACAAAAATATCACAGACTGAAGGGATTGTAAACAACATAAATTTATTTTTTACGGTTCTGAAGTCTGGGAAATCCAAGATCAAGGTGCCGGCAGATTCAGAGTCCAGTGAGAACCGTCTTCCTGGTTCGTAGATGATGGATCTTCTTGCTGAGTTGTCACGTGGTGCAAGTGGGGAGGCAGCTTTCTGGGGCCTCTTTCATGAGGACACTAATCCTATTCCTGAAGGCTTGCCCTCATGATCTAATTACCTCCCTGAGGTCCCACCTCCACATACCATCACTTTGGGGATTAGAGTTTAACAATAATTTTTTTTTTTTTTTTGGTGGGGGTGCAAATATTCAGTCCATGGCAGACAATACCAGGAACTAGAAGCAAAAAGGCAGAAAAAGATGCTAGAGGTGTGGGTTAGTGGGAAGATAAGCAAGTGGGCACATACAACAGCTTGGTATAGATGTTTCCTTATATAAATTCTCATAGCTGTGTTCTAACTACAGGACGAACAGCAGCCAACACTTCAGCACAGGAGAAGTATTAGTTAGACTTTGACTCAGCACTCTGACTACTTACAGTGTAATTACTTGTTAACTTAAATAAAGCCCTTAGTTCTGACAGCACAGAAACATCTACTGCTCACAAAGAAACCAAATTATTTCCCTCAATCTACAAATGAAAGGTGGTGATTTTCAAGCATATTCTTCATCACTCACTCACACAGGTGGGAAGGTGAGGGAGATGGAGTGGTTTGACTGTATTTATGTGAAATAGTAGAAACTGACCAACTTTCCAGTTGCTTCTCTCAAGTACAAACATTATGCTCCTACCAAGTACAGGTCTCATGACACCTGTACAAACAAGCTCAGGATAAGGAAGCATTCTCGTAATGACCAAAGAAGGAGAAATCATTTGGAGACAGTTAGACCTTTAGGAGGGAATGAGTGTTAAGAAGGAATCTGAAGATTGAAAAGTAAGGTGGTAAATTAAGGAGGGCTGGCAAGCAGGCTGGTCACCCTTAGCATTAGAGAAGACAGGGCAAGGATGCTGAAGTTGTTGGCTTGGCTGGAATGTAAGGCCTGAGGAAACATGTTAATAAAGGAAAAAGGAGGGGGACTTCCCTGATGGTCCAGTGGTTAAGACTTCTCCTTCCAGTGCAGGGGCTGCAAGTTCAATCCCTAGTCGGCGAGCTAAAATCCCACATGCTTCATGGCCAAAAAACCAAAACGTGAAACAGAAACAATATTGTAACAAATGCAATAAAGACTTTAAAAATAGTCCACAATTTAAAAAAAAAAAGAAAGAAGAGTGACAGACAAAGATACAATAAATTTCAAAGTCCATGCACTGTGGTCTGAATGTCTGTGTCCCCCCAGAAAAATTCACATGTTGAAATCCTAGTGCCCAGTGTGATGGCTTTCAAAGGTGAGGCCTTAGGGAGATGACTGGGTCGTGAGGGTGGAGCCCTCATAAATGGGATTAGTGTCCCGATTAAAGAGGCCCCAGAGAGTTCCCTCGCCCCTTCCACCATCTGAGGACACAACCAGGAGTCTGCCACCCTGAAGAGGGTCCTCACTCCACCCTGCTGGCACCCTAAGCCCAGACCTCCAGTCACCACACTATGAGAAATAAATTTCTATTATTTATGAGCCACTCGGTCTGTGGCATTTTGTAATAGCAGCCTGAACAGATTAAGACACCATAGCTTAAAGACTGAAAAAGAAAAGGGAAATGGGTAACAGGAAGTCAACAAAAGGATCTGAGATAAAATATTGTGCTCTTTGTATAAAAGTAACTTGGGAAAACAATTTCATCTAGTCAGTAAGTGTCCGAGTGAAGAAGCAGAAAGAAGGGCTGCCCTCTCCCACTGTTGTCTGGAGCATCGTGAGGAGCAACGTGACGTCTTCTGGGAGCTATTGTCAAGGACCTTGCATACAGAAGAGAGTGGCAGCCACTTTCAATGCCGTTGTCTGAACCCACTGAATGTTTAAGACCACAGTGTCACAAATAGTACTAGGCAGTCAGGAAAGCAAGAGAGGGTTGAAATGGAAAGCAAAGAGTCTAAGCACTATCATATTTAATTTTGGGTGATGATCAGTCCTCCGAGAGGAAGTAACTCAGCCACAGAAGGTGCTTCATCTAAAGGTGAGACCAGTTTAGTTTTGTTGCCTCTAAATTTAGCTGCTTCAAAACTATATAAAGCAAATTCCGTAACAAGCAAGGAAAGTGTGTGTGCAATGCACGGAACACTGATCTAACTCTGGGTAAAGGCAGTGGGGCAGTGCTTGCATTTCAAACAAAAATTTTACATCTGTAATTAACTTAGATTTATCTTCAATTTAGTTTTCCTGTTCAACTTCCAGAATATTTTAACTGTAAAAGCCCCTGAATGAAAAAAAAAAAAAAAAAAACTTGGTAATAAGAAAATCTGGTACTACTTTGTGAATCAGCTTTTTTAATGGGCATAAATATTTCCATGTGTACACATGCTTCTCTCACCACTGACTGCATCGCACTGCCTTTATCTGTGGCTAAACAGACTACAGCTGGCTGAGTAGAGCTTTGTATTGATGGGTCCCCAGGAAAGCAGGCAGTGAGGCTAAGTGAGAAGCTCAAGAAATTGGAGGTGGGGGTGATGTTTGTGAAGAACATCCAAGGAGTAATGAAGATGATCCGTGGTTCAGACCATGGTTCATATGTGGCACCTGGAAAAGGTGAGAGAGTAAGAAGATGGAGAAAGGATGGACTCAGACCTCAGCAGGGAGGGTGGGGGATGGCTGATAAATTTTGCCCAACCAGCTGGAACACCCTGGAGCAACGACCTACTGGACAGAAGATGCTCCATCATTGGCTGGGTGCTGCCCAGGAAGTGTGGTCTTGGCTCAAAAGCTGAGGCAGATCCTAAAGACACTGTGCTGGAGTCTGTCAGCTGACTTCATCCCTGCAGTGTATTCCTTCTTGAATGGGTGTCTGAATAGCACACCCCAATGACTGCCAAAGTGCATCTCAGCATTGCATGGATTTGCTTTTCCAAACATCTGTTAGGAGTGTCTCCTCCACAAGTCCAGTGGGTCTTTCTGTGAGTGGAAATGTAGAAGCGGGAGCTTGTGGGTCCAGCTTCAGCCCCAGTCACTGCTGTTGGCCTCAGGATGGTCACTGCTATTCTTCCCTGCCTTTCATCATCCACCCTGAATCCCTTCACTCCCAGCTCTCACCGCCGCTGATCCTGGGAGCTTTCCTCAGGCACACTCTCATTTCCTGAGGGATCTTTGGTGAACCCAGGATTCTGAGGCTGGCATCACTTCTCTTGTCCATTCACGGTCATGAGTGGTCTAAGAAGCACCAAGAGGCACCCAAGTCATTCTCAAGTTCCACACCTCTCTACCACCGGTGGGGGTCAGCCTTTTGATCAGACTCAGTTCTCTCTGCCAAGATGGGGACTCCTTTTATCATCCAGGGAGCAACTGGAGCTCAAGTTTGTGAGAACACTATCGTGTTCCTAGTACGAGACCTCTACCTCTGAAAAGCCCAGATTTCTGGGATAAAAAACACAAAGGAGCCCAGTGGGTCACCGTGAAAGATGACAAGGGGGGCCACTCCATCTGCCCGTCCTTCAGTTCCAGATCCCATGTATCCTTCCTGCTGGGGACACAATGCCAGAGAGAAGTCTCTGGTCCAGTAGGTCTTGGCATTCTCAGCGAGGAAGGCACCCCTCTTCCCAGAGCATGATCTCCAGGCTTGAACTCCAGGCAGCAGCTCTGGACAGAGTGATGGGTACTGAGATCACTGAATGGTGTGGCAGGGGCCACTCCTGACCTCCTTTGCCATGAAGCTTTTCCCTGATGGATGTTGAGTTGTGTGTCTGGGATTCATTGCCTGCAGGTCAGCCATCTCATAACAGTGCTGCCTGAACCTTTATGAACAGGAAAAGCAAACTTACATGTGAATATGTGACTGTTTTTGTAATAGCAAATCACTGGCTCTTCTAAGAAGGAAGGAAGCTAAGATAGTCAACTTGTCACCAAGTGGTTGGCAGGTCTTCTCCAGGAACTGTGCCACACTGCGGGCTCAGCAATGGTCTCTACTGCTAGCAGAGACAAGAGTCACCAGGTCAGGTGTGGTGAGTGGAAGGCCATGGAGGTAGGCCTATGTACATCTCTCTCGGTCACCAAACCCACCCCATCCACATGCCACCTGTGCCAGTCTAGGCTGGCTGGTTACAAAGACAGGCTAATGTCAACTGGCGACATCATTTTGTTGTTCCATGTCCCTTCCAGGGTGAGGCTTTCTGGTGGCCATTAATATGTAGTACACAGCTCTTCAGACTTTATGCTCCTCTCCAATGTCCATCTGCCTGCTTTACCCCCAAGGCTTTCTTGTCTGACTTTCCAGTGTTTGTCTTTCTAGTCCTTTCCTCATGAAACTGCATATGAAAGTGAAAGTGAAGTCGCTCAGTTGTGTCCGACTCTTTGTGACCCCGTGGACTATAGCCCACAAAGCTCCTCCTTCCATGGGATTCTCCAGACAAGAATACTGGAGTGGGTTGCCATTTCCTTCTCTAGGGGATCTTCCTGACCCAGGGATTGAACCCAGGTCTCCCTGGGTTGCAGGCAGGCAGGGTTGCAGTCTCACCTTAAGACACTTCTCCTTCTGCACAAAGTGGATAAATAAATACAGTGCTCAAAGCTCTGCCCACAAGCAGAATAAACATTATCTCTTGCCACTGTCTGTTTTCAGCTTGAACCCAACTGCCGAGACAACCCATCCAGAAACCAAGCTTGCACTTCTTCCTTCAGCCGTGTATTCACCAGGGTTCTCCTAAGACACAGAACTACCAGGATTCTGATGGTTGAGAGATGATAGATGGATGAGTGGATGGATGATACATAGATCAATGATAGATAGATAGAACATGAGCAACTATAAGCTGGACCTTGTCCAGAACTCCATTTATTACCTGAGACCCCTATGCCATCCTTCTAACTGTGGGGTCATAATAAAGCTTCAAGCCTCCAACATGCCAATGCCTGTTCAGAATCTGTATCCAATAATCATCCAGATGTTTGAGGGTTTCCTCCCCAGAGAAGAGTCATTTGAATAAACAGTCTTTGGAGAAGGGCTAAGGGGTTACTCCACTGCTGATCTGCTGTGGTTGTTGAGTCCTTTCTCCTGGGAACCTGGCCTCCTTTCTGATCAATGGGTCCCACATTTAAACTGCCTGGAGTTTCAAAATTAGACAAGGGACTGCAAATGTGTGACAGGGTCACCACCCTGGGCGTCCATTCTTGCTTTCTTTTGATTAAACACATTAAGAAGTGTTCTCACCAGATTCCCATCATCACTGCTGCCCACGCATTCAGTTCAGTGACTGCCCTTCCCATCCATCATGGTCAGCAGACGGGAGCCACTGTTGAATTTCCCGATGCCTGGTCCGCCCCACAATGTAACCTTGGGTGGATCTTCCACTCAGGTGTACACCCTCCAGAATATCCACTCTCCTGAGCCTTTCCACCCCTCCCTACACTCTCTGCCACGACATTTTAGACTTTTCAGTTCTGCTCAGCATGGGCCTCTCTCCGGTCTTTTAAGAACCAGCCAACAGCAAGTTTCCACCATTGTCTGAGGTCTTTGCCAACATCCTGAGAAAGTGCTCCCAAACCCATAAATTTTCCTTTACTCAATCTAGTGTTCCAGTCCCCTTGATCAACACACTCAAAATCCAGTCCCAGTCCCTGCCAGTGTATGCTGGCTAATTTTTGCAGTTCAAAGGGGCAGTGGTATCATCTCTTTCTAACTTATTGGGCTCACCAGACCGTTTCTGGCTTGGTTACAGTGTGACTTAGCTTCTGGCAACCAGAAAAGGATGTGGAGGTTCTACAGAGGCTTTCTTACCTTGTGAGGACACGAGTCTAGACCATAATAAGCAAAGGTGAGCTACCTCCTTAAATCTTGAGAGTTCAGAGGGCCCTGGGGAGCCACAATATTCGGAGGTGTCTACCCAGGTATCCCATATTTTCCCAGCCAGGGCCCTGACCTTGGCAGAACTGTTTAATTATGTTTGAAGCTGGGCAAGTACTTTAACACTGAATTTGGTCTTCTACTTTTTCTACCCTGACTGCAGTAACAGGCCTCTGCAAGAGGCCCTCTGGCCTTCGTATCTCGTTTTCAACTGTTCCCCTAATTGCCCACAGCTTCCCCTCAGCCCACCATTGGGCATCAATGCCATTCAGTAACAACCAGCCAACTCCATGGTCCTCGTGTGCCCTGCATCTCCTCCTGCATCTCCTATAAGCTCAGCCTTCCCAAACACCTGAATCCTCTCTCCAGAGAGTGATACTTCCTCTGCTGGAAACTTCTCCCAACTCACCATCAGTGAGAGTTCTAGGAGTTGGGTTACCACCTTGTGCCAGATATCATCCATGCCCTGAGTAAAACTGGGATGGGGCTCCACTTCCAAAGGCCATCTTACTGCCTCCTCCCTGGACCTCAAGGAGTACCACCTGGATCCTTCAGGAAGCAGACACCATGAAGTTTAGAGCTGTCTCTTATACACATCTAGATGTGTATAAGAGACAGCTACAAAGCCTACACAACTAGAGAAAAGTCCACATACCACAACGAAGATCCCACAAACCGCAACTGAGACCCAACACAGCCGAAAATAAAAGTAAAGAAATAAGTATTAAAATTAAAAAAAAAACAACCCAAGGCTCAGAGAGGTTGCATTCTGTCCCTAAAATCACACAGCAAGTGAGCCACAAGTCAATGTTTATAGTGAGTTTTTCAAGCTTAAATCCCATATTATTTACTACATTCATGCCCTATATTCAGCACTAGTGTTTCCAATCATGGCTATTTTTATGAAGTGTAATTTTCATTGAATTAAAAACTATTTTATTTTTAAAAGATGAATGGAGTACAATTATAAAGGGGTAGCACAAAGGAATTTCTTTATGTGTCAATAGATTAAGTACACTGCGTAGTGTTAATAACAGTGCACTAATGTCAGTTTCCCAGTATTCATAATGGACTATGCTAGTAAGGGGCTCGGAGAAGGCAATGGCACCCCACTCCAGTACTCTTGCCTGGAAAATCCCATGGACAGAGGAGCCTGGTAGGCTACAGTCTATGGGGTCGCTAAGAGTCAGACATGACTGAGCAACTTCACTTTCACTTTTCACTTTGATGCATTGNTGTAGAAGCGGGAGCTTGTGGGTCCAGCTTCAGCCCCAGTCACTGCTGTTGGCCTCAGGATGGTCACTGCTATTCTTCCCTGCCTTTCATCATCCACCCTGAATCCCTTCACTCCCAGCTCTCACCGCCGCTGATCCTGGGAGCTTTCCTCAGGCACACTCTCATTTCCTGAGGGATCTTTGGTGAACCCAGGATTCTGAGGCTGGCATCACTTCTCTTGTCCATTCACGGTCATGAGTGGTCTAAGAAGCACCAAGAGGCACCCAAGTCATTCTCAAGTTCCACACCTCTCTACCACCGGTGGGGGTCAGCCTTTTGATCAGACTCAGTTCTCTCTGCCAAGATGGGGACTCCTTTTATCATCCAGGGAGCAACTGGAGCTCAAGTTTGTGAGAACACTATCGTGTTCCTAGTACGAGACCTCTACCTCTGAAAAGCCCAGATTTCTGGGATAAAAAACACAAAGGAGCCCAGTGGGTCACCGTGAAAGATGACAAGGGGGGCCACTCCATCTGCCCGTCCTTCAGTTCCAGATCCCATGTATCCTTCCTGCTGGGGACACAATGCCAGAGAGAAGTCTCTGGTTCAGTAGGTCTTGGCATTCTCAGCGAGGAAGGCACCCCTCTTCCCAGAGCATGATCTCCAGGCTTGAACTCCAGGCAGCAGCTCTGGACAGAGTGATGGGTACTGAGATCACTGAATGGTGTGGCAGGGGCCACTCCTGACCTCCTTTGCCATGAAGCTTTTCCCTGATGGATGTTGAGTTGTGTGTCTGGGATTCATTGCCTGCAGGTCAGCCATCTCATAACAGTGCTGCCTGAACCTTTATGAACAGGAAAAGCAAACTTACATGTGAATATGTGACTGTTTTTGTAATAGCAAATCACTGGCTCTTCTAAGAAGGAAGGAAGCTAAGATAGTCAACTTGTCACCAAGTGGTTGGCAGGTCTTCTCCAGGAACTGTGCCACACTGCAGGCTCAGCAATGGTCTCTACTGCTAGCAGAGACAAGAGTCACCAGGTCAGGTGTGGTGAGTGGAAGGCCATGGAGGTAGGCCTATGTACATCTCTCTCGGTCACCAAACCCACCCCATCCACATGCCACCTGTGCCAGTCTAGGCTGGCTGGTTACAAAGACAGGCTAATGTCAACTGGCGACATCATTTTGTTGTTCCATGTCCCTTCCAGGGTGAGGCTTTCTGGTGGCCATTAATATGTAGTACACAGCTCTTCAGACTTTATGCTCCTCTCCAATGTCCATCTGCCTGCTTTACCCCCAAGGCTTTCTTGTCTGACTTTCCAGTGTTTGTCTTTCTAGTCCTTTCCTCATGAAACTGCATATGAAAGTGAAAGTGAAGTCGCTCAGTTGTGTCCGACTCTTTGTGACCCCGTGGACTATAGCCCACAAAGCTCCTCCTTCCATGGGATTCTCCAGACAAGAATACTGGAGTGGGTTGCCATTTCCTTCTCTAGGGGATCTTCCTGACCCAGGGATTGAACCCAGGTCTCCCTGGGTTGCAGGCAGGCAGGGTTGCAGTCTCACCTTAAGACACTTCTCCTTCTGCACAAAGTGGATAAATAAATACAGTGCTCAAAGCTCTGCCCACAAGCAGAATAAACATTATCTCTTGCCACTGTCTGTTTTCAGCTTGAACCCAACTGCCGAGACAACCCATCCAGAAACCAAGCTTGCACTTCTTCCTTCAGCCGTGTATTCACCAGGGTTCTCCTAAGACACAGAACTACCAGGATTCTGATGGTTGAGAGATGATAGATGGATGAGTGGATGGATGATACATAGATCAATGATAGATAGATAGATAGACAGAGAGAGACAGACAGACAGACAGACACAGAGAGGAAGAGCAGGAGTCTGACCACTGGAAGGTTAAAAACACTGTGCAGTTGCAGGTCTCTAAGTCTTGAAGGGTTTGTCTCGGCCTCTGGAGCGCATGTTTCTCACCAATCCTGGCATTCTAGTCCCCTCTTGTTCTCCTGCCAGTCAGCTTGATGTGTATATATATATACACCATTTAATTAATTTATGTATTTATGGCTGTGCTCCAGAGGCTAAGAGATAGTTTCGGCAGCTCTGCCATGTCAAGGCCATGCCTGGTTGTGTGGTACCCACTCTGGGGAGATCACAGTAGGTGGATACTAACCTGGAATGTAAGCCCCTGAAAGGAGATGATTGGGCTCTGGATTGGTTGGTTTGTATTTGAGAATTGTTCTCACAAACACGTTGTTTATTGTCTTAGGAATGGGCAAACCCTTGGGAAGGACTATCCCTCCAGGCTCCAAGATGCCAAAGCATCAGAATACAGAAACAAAATTCATGATTAATATAATCCTGTGTTTATGTGCTAAGTCACTTCAGTCATGTCAGACTCTGTGTGACTCTATGGACTGTAGCCCACCTCTGCCCATGGGATTCTCCAGGCAAGAATACTGTAGTGGATCACCATTTTCTTCTCCAGGGGATCTGACCTAGGGATCAAACCCACATCTCGTGTTTCCTGCATTGGCAGGCAGGTTCTTTACCACTAGCGCCCCCTGGGAAGCCCTCAATATAATCCTAGGATACAATATTGTTTTCTTTTTACTATTTTGGCCTCAAAGAGTAATCTTGGCAATTTCCACTTGGCCTTCCCTACTATAACTAAAGATTAACCCAATGGCTGGATTATTCCAGTGACCAAGTGTGTCAAGACTAACTGTACATTCAGAACCTGGAGAAATGATCACCAGGGACAGGAGGGGCATGAGCAACTATAAGCTGGACCTTGTCCAGAACTCCATTTATTACCTGAGACCCCTATGCCATCCTTCTAACTGTGGGGTCATAATAAAGCTTCAAGCCTCCAACATGCCAATGCCTGTTCAGAATCTGTATCCAATAATCATCCAGATGTGTGAGGGTTTCCTCCCCAGAGAAGAGTCATTTGAATAAACAGTCTTTGGAGAAGGGCTAAGGGGTTACTCCACTGCTGATCTGCTGTGGTTGTTGAGTCCTTTCTCCTGGGAACCTGGCCTCCTTTCTGATCAATGGGTCCCACATTTAAACTGCCTGGAGTTTCAAAATTAGACAAGGGACTGCAAATGTGTGACAGGGTCACCACCCTGGGCGTCCATTCTTGCTTTCTTTTGATTAAACACATTAAGAAGTGTTCTCACCAGATTCCCATCATCACTGCTGCCCACGCATTCAGTTCAGTGACTGCCCTTCCCATCCATCATGGTCAGCAGACGGGAGCCACTGTTGAATTTCCCGATGCCTGGTCCGCCCCACAATGTAACCTTGGGTGGATCTTCCACTCAGGTGTACACCCTCCAGAATATCCACTCTCCTGAGCCTTTCCACCCCTCCCTACACTCTCTGCCACGACATTTTAGACTTTTCAGTTCTGCTCAGCATGGGCCTCTCTCCGGTCTTTTAAGAACCAGCCAACAGCAAGTTTCCACCATTGTCTGAGGTCTTTGCCAACATCCTGAGAAAGTGCTCCCAAACCCATAAATTTTCCTTTACTCAATCTAGTGTTCCAGTCCCCTTGATCAACACACTCAAAATCCAGTCCCAGTCCCTGCCAGTGTATGCTGGCTAATTTTTGCAGTTCAAAGGGGCAGTGGTATCATCTCTTTCTAACTTATTGGGCTCACCAGACCGTTTCTGGCTTGGTTACAGTGTGACTTAGCTTCTGGCAACCAGAAAAGGATGTGGAGGTTCTACAGAGGCTTTCTTACCTTGTGAGGACACGAGTCTAGACCATAATAAGCAAAGGTGAGCTACCTCCTTAAATCTTGAGAGTTCAGAGGGCCCTGGGGAGCCACAATATTCGGAGGTGTCTACCCAGGTATCCCATATTTTCCCAGCCAGGGCCCTGACCTTGGCAGAACTGTTTAATTATGTTTGAAGCTGGGCAAGTACTTTAACACTGAATTTGGTCTTCTACTTTTTCTACCCTGACTGCAGTAACAGGCCTCTGCAAGAGGCCCTCTGGCCTTCGTATCTCGTTTTCAACTGTTCCCCTAATTGCCCACAGCTTCCCCTCAGCCCACCATTGGGCATCAATGCCATTCAGTAACAACCAGCCAACTCCATGGTCCTCGTGTGCCCTGCATCTCCTCCTGCATCTCCTATAAGCTCAGCCTTCCCAAACACCTGAATCCTCTCTCCAGAGAGTGATACTTCCTCTGCTGGAAACTTCTCCCAACTCACCATCAGTGAGAGTTCTAGGAGTTGGGTTACCACCTTGTGCCAGATATCATCCATGCCCTGAGTAAAACTGGGATGGGGCTCCACTTCCAAAGGCCATCTTACTGCCTCCTCCCTGGACCTCAAGGAGTACCACCTGGATCCTTCAGGAAGCAGACACCATGAAGTTTAGAGCTGTCTCTTATACACATCTAGATGTGTATAAGAGACAGCTACAAAGCCTACACAACTAGAGAAAAGTCCACATACCACAACGAAGATCCCACAAACCGCAACTGAGACCCAACACAGCCGAAAATAAAAGTAAAGAAATAAGTATTAAAATTAAAAAAAAAACAACCCAAGGCTCAGAGAGGTTGCATTCTGTCCCTAAAATCACACAGCAAGTGAGCCACAAGTCAATGTTTATAGTGAGTTTTTCAAGCTTAAATCCCATATTATTTACTACATTCATGCCCTATATTCAGCACTAGTGTTTCCAATCATGGCTATTTTTATGAAGTGTAATTTTCATTGAATTAAAAACTATTTTATTTTTAAAAGATGAATGGAGTACAATTATAAAGGGGTAGCACAAAGGAATTTCTTTATGTGTCAATAGATTAAGTACACTGCGTAGTGTTAATAACAGTGCACTAATGTCAGTTTCCCAGTATTCATAATGGACTATGCTAGTAAGGGGCTCGGAGAAGGCAATGGCACCCCACTCCAGTACTCTTGCCTGGAAAATCCCATGGACAGAGGAGCCTGGTAGGCTACAGTCTATGGGGTCGCTAAGAGTCAGACATGACTGAGCAACTTCACTTTCACTTTTCACTTTGATGCATTGNAGCTTTGACCATATGGAGATTTGATATATTGACCTTTGTTAGCAAAATGATGTCTACCTTTTAATACACTGTCTAGGTTTGTCATAGCTTTTCTTCCAAGGAGCAAGCGTCTTTTAATTTTGTGGTTGCAGTCACCGTCTGTAGTGATTTTGTGACAGATAAAGGGTCTGAACAGATGTGGGCAGCAAAAACCTTCAGATCATGATGCAGACCTGATGTCTGTGAGAGGAGAGGGGACCAGGATAGGGCAGGAGGCACCCAGCCCACAATGTAGAGCTGATAAAGTCTTAGTCAAATATGGCCCGTTAGAGGCCGTGATGTGGTACCCAGGGCTGGGCCCTAGAATCCCTATAAGCTCAGCCATCACCTGCCTGCTGCCCAGGAAATGCATGGCCACAACTGGAAAGCTGAAGATGCTGAAGGCTCTAACAGCTCGTTTCAATTTACGTCCACAAGACTCTCAGATTTTGCAAGCAGAGCTCCCTCAGCACGTTTCCCCCTTCAGAGATGGGATCCGGGTCATCTAGTCACCAAGTCCACAGACCTTCATCCAGCCCCTTGCACATACCAGTCATGCCCTGGGTGTTTGTGGCACCTCCACTGGACAAAACAGGCCATGATCCCTGCAGTGGCGCCTTGCGGAGTCTATTCTCAGACAGTGATGGGGAAGGATTCAGAATGCTGCTGCTAAGTCACTTCAGTCGTGTCCGACTCTGTGTGACCCCATAGACGGCAGCCCACCAGGCTCCCCCATCCCTGGGATTCTCCAGGCAAGAACACTGGAGTGGGTTGCCATTTCCTTCTCCAATGCATGAAAGAGAAAAGTGAAAGTGAAGTCGCTCAGTCTGTCCGACTGTTAGCGACCCCACGGACTGCAGCCCACCAGGCTACTCCGTCCATTGGATTTTCCAGGCAAGAGTACTGGGGTGGGGTGCCATTGCCTTCCCCGAAGGATTCAGAATAAACCCATAAAATACAAAGCACTTAGACTGCAAGAACTCCCGGGAGGAAGAAAAAAAAATCACTGGAGAAGGAGGTCAGGAGGGGGAGCAGGGCCAGTGGGCAGAGATCAGGTCATCAAATGAAAGTGGGCGGTCAAGAGGGACCTCATCAAGAAGGTGACATGTGAGCAAAGACTTCAGGAATTGAGGGAGTATGTCAAATACATAGGGGAGGAAGGTGAGAGAACTCCAGGCAGAAGAAGCAGCTGAAAGACCCATAGGCAGGAGTGGGCCTGGTATATCAGAGTCAGCACAGAGCTGGGAGTAGAGGGGCTCCAGGAGGGGTTGGCAGAGGAGGGGAATCACAGCTTCCAGTATCAGCAAAAGAAACCACTGTGGGGCTGTCAGTAAAGGGGCAACCTGACTGTACTTGAACTTGCAAGTCCCCAGGTGGTCATGAGGAGGACAGTGAGGATGCTGAGGATGGTGACCAGTGAGAAGGCTGCACTGGTCCAGGCAGGAAGCACCGGGGCTCCTGGCAGGGTGACACCTGGGAGAGGAGAGAAGTGGTCATGATCGGGGGTAGTTATCAACCTTGTGAGCCAAGCTGATTTCCTGACTGCCTGATCGAGATGGACTAGGAATGGAGAAACAGGGTACCTCCAGAGCTTGTTAAGCTGTGGAAGGGTGGACCTCCAGCCACAGAAATCTGAACTAAGCACCCCTCTCCTCACACATCTGTGACCCCCCAGGAGAGAACACCTTTATTTCATCAATGAGACATGTCTTGTGGATCTTTTCATCAGGGCCTTAAAACTATATATCAAATGAACGACTGTTGTCATTTGCTAAAGCCATCCTCATGAAGTACCACAAAGGGCTTAGACACAGGGACTTATTTTCGCACAGATGTGCAGGCTGAAAGTCTGTGATCGAGGTGCTGGTGGGCTTGATTTCTTCTGAGGCTTCTCTTCTGGGCTGGTCGACACCATCTTCCCTCTGTGTCCACACACAGCCTTCCCTCTGCCTGTATCTGCATCCTCACCTCCTTTTCCTGTAAGGACACCAGTCCTATTGGGTGAAGCCCACCCTAATGACTTCATTTCAACTTGACTGCCCTCCAGTCAAGAGGGACCTCATCAAGAAGGTGACATGTGAGCAAAGACTTCAGGAATTGAGGGAGTATGTCAAATACATAGGGGAGGAAGGTGAGAGAACTCCAGGCAGAAGAAGCAGCTGAAAGACCCATAGGCAGGAGTGGGCCTGGTATATCAGAGTCAGCACAGAGCTGGGAGTAGAGGGGCTCCAGGAGGGGTTGGCAGAGGAGGGGAATCACAGCTTCCAGTATCAGCAAAAGAAACCACTGTGGGGCTGTCAGTAAAGGGGCAACCTGACTGTACTTGAACTTGCAAGTCCCCAGGTGGTCATGAGGAGGACAGTGAGGATGCTGAGGATGGTGACCAGTGAGAAGGCTGCACTGGTCCAGGCAGGAAGCACCGGGGCTCCTGGCAGGGTGACACCTGGGAGAGGAGAGAAGTGGTCATGATCGGGGGTAGTTATCAACCTTGTGAGCCAAGCTGATTTCCTGACTGCCTGATCGAGATGGACTAGGAATGGAGAAACAGGGTACCTCCAGAGCTTGTTAAGCTGTGGAAGGGTGGACCTCCAGCCACAGAAATCTGAACTAAGCACCCCTCTCCTCACACATCTGTGACCCCCCAGGAGAGAACACCTTTATTTCATCAATGAGACATGTCTTGTGGATCTTTTCATCAGGGCCTTAAAACTATATATCAAATGAACGACTGTTGTCATTTGCTAAAGCCATCCTCATGAAGTACCACAAAGGGCTTAGACACAGGGACTTATTTTCGCACAGATGTGCAGGCTGAAAGTCTGTGATCGAGGTGCTGGTGGGCTTGATTTCTTCTGAGGCTTCTCTTCTGGGCTGGTCGACACCATCTTCCCTCTGTGTCCACACACAGACTTCCCTCTGCCTGTATCTGCATCCTCACCTCCTTTTCCTGTAAGGACACCAGTCCTATTGGGTGAAGCCCACCCTAATGACTTCATTTCAACTTGACTGCCCTCCCTACTGACCCATCTCCAAATCCAGTCACACTTGAGATCACTGGGGGCTAGGACTTTTCCAGGTATGAAATTGATGAGGGACAAAATCAGCCCATAGTCACGACTAAATGGGTTAATTTAGAAATTTCAGAGACACAAAGAAGCCCAATGAAGGAAACTCAGATGGAAAATTAAGAAATAAGAGTAGAATCGAGAGATCAACGTCACAAAACCAAGAAGGAGGAAGTGGTGCCCCGTGGCCAGTGCTGCAGAGAATTCAGGCGAAAGGAGTGACAGACGCTTCTCCAGGTGAAGATGCTACTCCTGTAATGAGGTCAGCACCCTTCATACCCCTGAACTGTATAACTGAGAAGAAATACCTTTTCCTATGAAATACTAGCCAGGATCTTTGTGGGCAATCTGAAATCATAACTGGGGAAAGAGAATACTTCAGTATCAGAGAGGTTGAAAGTGTCAGAAACTGTCCTAATAAAGACACGCTAAATCCCCTCCAGAATATCTTTCAATCTGTTTTTGAATCTAACAAACTTCACTCAGTCATTCTGAGGTTACGGATTTACTCAAGTAGTAAAATACACCAGATCAGATTCCCAGCCCAGGAGCACTGAGTCTCGGATCTGAAAAGATTTCTGGAGAGATGTTCTATTCTTCATAACATTAACTACAGTAAGACATAGCTTGCTGTACAAAAGGAAGATGCTGTAAGAAGCCAAGAATTATAACTGTGTCGTGTCCCCTTGGTACTCCTCAAAAAGCTTGTAAAGTTGCAAGTTTATAAAAAAAATAAATGAAGCACATTCACTCAAGGGGAAATGCAAAAATAAAACCATTTTTCTTTACCCTCATGGGAAATGTATTTTAAATGTTCTAATGCTGACTTTGCAAGTCATTGTATAAGCATTATTGGAAAGTCCCATATTGCCTGAGTTTTATAGCTCCTGGCTCTTTCAGGAGCTCTCTCCATTTATATCAGAGGACAGTTTTATCTAATCCTTTGAACTAACACAGATTTTGATAACATTGATTGAAAGTCTGGATTGCAAAAGCATTGCTATTGATCCTTATCTGATAACAACATTTTCTTCAATAATTCATCGATCCCTGACAAAATGATTAAAAGCCAACATTTATTGAGACCTCACGACCTTGCAGACACCAGGCTAAGTGCTTTGCATCCTGCCCTTTCTTTCTGTCTTCCAGGATACCCTACCCTCCACCCCACAGTCCAGTGACCACAAGACTTTCCCATCTAGTCCCAACTCCTGAAACCCTTTCACTGCATCTCCTGGAATTTGTGGACCATTCACAGCAAAATTCCCTATATCCCCAATCAAATCCCCAGATAATCCTAGCTCCTTTTTGTTCTGACAAAAACGGGTGCTTCCCTGAGAATGCTGTGCCATCTCCCCCTTCACATAATGGCCGTTTATCCTTCGAAGTCATCACACACTAGACCTGGAGGTATTTGGAGACACCCTCCTCCTCCCCCTTCCATATCCTTCTCTTTCCTTTCTGCCTTAAATCGTGTCATCGTCCATCACCCCTGCCACTCATGGTTCCCCACCTTTCTCAGCAACAGCAACCCCTGGCTCTTTAGCACCCTCTCTAACACATCTCCTGTCTCTCCCTAGCATTTTCATATGAGGGTAATAATCTCTCCAAGGCCCCACCTTCTCACCCCATTCAGTCATGCTCACTCAGTTACTTCAACTTCTTTCCTCACATGAAGAGCCACTCAATTCCTTGGTAAAAAGAGAGTCCCAATTCTGAGAACAGATCTGAAAAAAAAAAAAAAAATGCAAAAAGATACATGCCCCCCATATAGTTCATAGCAGCACTGTTTACACTAGCCAAGACATGGAAGCAACCTAAATGTCCATCCATAAACAGATAAAGAAGATGTGGCTTATATATACAATGGACGATTACTCAGCCTTAGAAAAGAACACCATTGCGATTGGCAGCAGTGTTGAAGGCATTCTGCTAAGCGAAATAAGTCAGATGAGACAAACACTATATGATATCACTTATGTGTGTGTGTGTGTTACTCGTTCAGTCATATTCAACTCTTTGTGAGTCCATGGACTATAGTCCACCAGGCTCCTCTGTCCATGGGATTCTCCAGGCAAGAATACTGGAATGGGTTGCTATGCCCTTCTTCAGAGGATCTTCCCAACCCAGGGATCGAACCCAGGTCTCTCACATTGCAGGCAGATTCTTCATCATTTGAGCTACCCGGGAAGCCGAATATCACTTACCTGTGGAACCTAAAAAGTACAGCAGACTCATGACTACACCAAAAAGGAAGCAGATTCACAGAGAGCAAACTAGTGGTTCCTCGGTGGAGGGGAGGAGGGGCGATGTGGGGCTGGGGGTTCAGAGGTACAAACTATTATGTATTAAATAACCTATGAGGGTATACTGTACAATACAAGGAATGTGGCAAGGAGTTCATAATAATTTAAAATGGAGTATCACCTTTAAAAATTGTGAATCACTATATTGCCATTGCCTTCTCCGTATATTGCACAACTCTACTTCAATTAAAAAGTGTAAATAAAGTATAAAAACTGAAGCCAACCATTAATAACAATCTGTTTTTATGATTTCTAGATGAGTTGGTAGTTGGCCTGTCTTTTAATGTGGATCAAATTTTCCCCTAAATTGGGAGGTTGAGGTTAGCAGATGCCGACTATTATACACGGGATGGATAAACAACAAGGTCCTACTGTGTAGCAGAGGGAACTATATAAAATATGAAAAAGAATATATATGTATAACTGAGTTTCTTTGCTGTATAGCAGAAATTAATACAACATTTTACTGATATACTTCATACAATTTTAAAAAGAGAAGAAAAAAATCTCTCCCTAAAATATGAACAACCTATTCTGGAAATATAGGAGACATCCATTTTGGAAATACATTTACAAGCCTTAAGTGTTTTTTTGTTTGTTTGTTTTTCTTTTTTACTTAGGAAAACAATACTAGTGTGATTTTTTCAAGTTTTGTCTAATATTTTCCCAATAATGATAAACACTCTATAACTTGGCCTAATAATTTGATTCATGTGCATATAGAAACTTTTGCACATACAATTCATTTTAAATCAAATATTTCTACTTCCTAATGTCAGACTTAATACCTAATGGGCTAATGAAGCAAGTGCTTATTTTAGAATATTTCAGTGTTAACAAACACAAAACACAGTCATTTTTTCATCCATTGGTGCCTCTTCACAGCAAATGACACCACCATGCACTTAAGCTGGGATAGGGAAGGACCCCTCCCCCAACAGGTTACAGAATAAGAGGTAAATGGAAGTAGTACAAAAGTTTAATAATTCCCCTTAAGCTTTTCAGAAATCCCCTCCATTAATATCATGTCTAGTTTTCTTTGACGCTTTCATCTGAAGGAATGTATTATCAGCAGTTGTGAGCAAAAATGTTTCAATTTATACACAGCTATCTCCAGACTGTACATATATCTGCTTTGACTCACCTCAGAAATTCAAGCAAAACAAAGTTATGGTCAGTATATAACAAGCAGGTCATGGGGTTAATGTCTGATTCTAACACTGACATCTTATTTTAACTGCTCAGTTAAGTTCAGTTCAGTTCAGTCACTCAGTAGTGTCTGATTCTTTGCAACCCCATGAACCACAGTACGCCAGGCTTCCCTGTCTATCACCAACTCCCAAAGAGTTCACCCAAACCCATGTCCATTGAGTCGGTGATGCCATCCGACCATCTTATCCTCTGTTGTCCCCTTCTCCTCTGCCCTCAATCTTTCCCAGCATCAGTCTTTTCAAATGAGTCAGCTCTTCACATCAGGTAGCCAGAGTATTGGAGCTTCAGCTTCAACATCAGTCCTTCCAATGAACACTCAGGACTGATCTCCTTTAGGATGGACTGGTTGGATCTCCTTGCACTCCAAGGGACTCTCAAGAGTCTTCTCCAACACCACATTTCAAAAGCATCAATTCTTCTGCGCTCAGCCTTCTTTATAGTACAACTCTCACATCCATACATGACCACTGGAAAAATCATAGCCTTGACTAGACGGACCTTTGTTGCAAAGTAATGTCTCTGCTTTTTAATATGCTGTCTAGGTTGGTCATAACTTTCCTTCCAAGGAGCAAGCGTCTTTTAATTTCATGGCTGCAGTCACCACCTGCAGTGATTTTGGAGCCCAGAAAATACAGTGTGCAAAGGTGGCAGAAGGTACCACACAGAAACAATAAAAGATAAACACCTCCTTTCCTATCCACAACAGATGTGGAGCTTCCAAGAGATGAAAAATATTTAATATTACAGCAAAAAATACAAAGTAAAGCCAGTAAATGACCCCAATTTCAACCCAATGAACTATCCAAGGCCCAGTGTAGGGTGCCAGAGACATTGAATCCAGTTTTTGAATGAAAGAGTTAAAGTATCACTTTAAAACTCGTTTTATGGAACAAAAATCATCTCTTAACAAACCCGTATTAAAATCTTTTTTTCTAATGTATTAAGAATCTGTCAGGGCTTCCCTGGTGGTCCAGTGGTTAAGAATTTACCTTAACCACATTGAAATGCAAATGACACAGGTTCAACCCGTGGTCCAGGAGCATCCCACATCCCGCAGGGCAACTAGTGTGTCACAAAAACGGAGCCCGCGCATTGCATCTACTGAAGCCCAAGTGCCTAGAGCTCATGCCCCACAGCACAAGAAGCCAGCGCAGGGAGAAGCCCGTGCGGCGCAGCTAGAGAGAGCCTGCACACAGCAACAAAGACTCAGGGCAGATAAGAAAAGCTAATAAATACATTAAAAAAAAGAATCTATCAGGAGATGGTATCTCTCAAATCCATTCACCCTTCAGAATAACTCTCACATGAATTCATCATGCATGTTATGGCAGAATTTTTTAAAAACTATTGATATTTGAGGAGAGGGAACATTGGTCAGGACCTACAGTCTGTCCTCCCTCTCCCATCTCAAGGTGGGGCTCCCTGGGGGGCCAGGTACCCTCCCTGGAGCCCACAGCACGTGGCAGGGTAGACAGCTCTGAGAAAGGGCTCAGAGAGTCTTGCATGGAATTAAACAGGCAAGTAAAGGTCAAAACTTCAACTCTTACCAACGATAATTGGGAGTGCCTTCTCTAGGCTTTTCTTTTTTTTTTTTTAACTAATTTCTTTTTATTGAATGATAATTGCTTTACAGAATTTTGTTGTTTTCTGTCAAACCTTTGAAGTCAAAACTCCCCCATCACTCCCCCATCAGAGGACCGGGAACGTCATTTTACACAGCAGGGCCGTGGTTACAGCATTCCACAGACACCAAGGGTGGTACAAATCCATCTAAGCCCAGAATTATTTGAGAAGCTTTGATTCTAGGATGAAAGAGAACAGTTCCCCATCTCTTCACTCGGGGAGAGAAACAGAACTTGCACCAAGAGGCTCACGGGGATGTAGCCCAGCAGCCCGCGCTGGAGCAAGCCCAGATTGAGTGCACGTGGCTCCCACGGCCCCAGGTGCCAGCACTGAGCCGTCAGGGACTCCACGTTTCCCCAAGAGGCTCTGCTCTCTGATAAGGGTGGCTCTTATCAGGAAGCGCATGTGTGCCCAGTGCTGTTTACTTTGGCAGCGGCTCCCTTTTTCCTCTCTAATTAACTGAGGCTGATGGGTCCTCAGCAGCCCAGAGATCAGAGGAGACTGCGTGATCTCGGGCCCTTTCCCTCCTCTGCTCCCCCCGCTTGGCCTCCCTTGGCATTTTTTTCATTAACGTGGAGAGCAAATTTCACCCACATCCTGGCCTAGCATCAAATTCCAAATCAGTGTTTTACTCGCAGAGCCTCTGTCAGCAAAAGTATCTTTACTTCTCATCAGACATAAGCAGTGGTTTCTCCATGGCCTCCACACGGATGAGAGACTTGTCCCAGCTCTCCTGCTACCTCTAGAAGAGCTGCTGCTGCTGCTAAGTCACTTCAGTCGTGTCCGACTCTGTGTGACCCCATAGACGGCAGCCCACCAGGCTCCCCCGTCCCTGGGATTCTCCAGGCAAGAATACTGGAGTGGGTTGCCATTTCCTTCTCCAATGCATGAAAGAGAAAAGTGAACGTGAAGTCGCTCAGTCTGTCCGACTGTCAGCGACCCCATGGACTGCAGCCCACCAGGCTCCTCCGTCCATTGGATTTTCCAGGCAAGAGTACCGGGGTGGGGTGCCATTGCCTTCCCCGTCTAGAAGAGCCTCCACCCCATATTCTAACCTGGCCTCCAGAACATGTGGCTAAACACTCCATAATGCATGTGGGTGTGCAACGTCACTCAGTCATGTCTGACTCTTTGCGACACCATGGACTGTAGCCCACCAGGCTTCTCTGTCCATGAGATTTACCAGTCAAAATACTAGCATGGGTTGCCATTCCCTTCTCCAGGGGATCTTCCTGACCCAGGGATAGAACCCAAATTCTCTGCGTCTCCTGCATTGCAGGTGGATTCTGCTGAGCCAGGGGGGAAGCCCTCCATAATAATCAACCTCAACTCAGAGGTTCCTTCCATCAGAGGAAATGGTCTCAGCGAGTCCCTGGTACCACTGTCAGAGCAAAGGCAATCAGCAAGCCCACAGCTGATCACCTATCTTCTACATTAACATGAGGTAATTGGCAGAGGGCAGAGGCCACCACCCACACACGTGATCACTTAGTACTTAGATTGTCAGTTATCCTGGTACCTCAAAATTACTTTTCACCCTGATTTTTAATTTTTATTTTTATTGTGTATGTGTACCTGCCAACCAGGTCTTGCTTCAGATCTAATTCAAAATGCAACCTTCATATTATTAATTTTTTCACTTTAGCACTAGGCTCAACTAAAGGGCACAGTGCCAGAAACTCAAATGCTATACCACATTTCATTTAAAAGGGTAGATTTCCCCAAAACTTCTTTAAGACTAGTTCATAGGTTAAAAACAGTTAGGGTCAGCTTCTGATCTAAACTACCCAGAGAATGGGGTTACCCATGACATGTTTTCATAGATTCCTCATAAATACCTATCAGAAAATAAGCATCATCCCAGCTGGGAATTTCCTAGCTTCTTCCTGACGATGAGAATCATTTCTATTACTGTAAAATAATCTGATGAAACCAACATGCATTGGCAGCTGCCCACATTCATAGTATTTCCTATTTGGTTCTATAAAGACTATTCAAACACATGGTCTCCCTCAGATAGAATCCATCATTTCCTACTTATGCTCTTCACCTGGGGCTTAAATCCTTTCTTTCAAGTGTCTGCCTCTTCCGAGAAACTTAGACTCAAGGGTGCTTCACTCCTACAGTGCACCTGAGTTTCAACAAAACTCTTTATCATAATGGTATAAATCTTCTCCTTTGATCCTTGCAATAGCCCTGGCTGGTGGGCAGAGGAGGAGGCTGGAGCTGGGAGGAGTTGTAACTGCTAAGACTGGGACACAAGGTAAGTGACAGAAGACAGAGGCCACCACCCATGCACCTGATTTACTTAGTACTTCACTAGTCAGTGGTTCTGATACTTCAAAATTAATTTGTACCCTGATATTTTTTAAATATTTATATTTAGTACATTAATTTACTCATAAAAATTCTAAAAATGTACACTTTTTTCCTTTTTAACTAAGTGTAATAAAACATAAAACCTCCCCAAATAGTACTTGACATGCACAATTCAAAATCAAACTAGCAGAATATTAAATATTTACAAAACTGTATCTTTTAAAGATATAAAGTTACATCCAGTTTTGTAGAACCAACATAAAAGGATGGCTAAAAAACAGGAGAATTTTTCCTCATCCCTAAAAAGAAGAATCTTCACACCCTGATATGTTTTATGTCTCCAAGTATGTTCTCATTTCTCTGAGGGCAGAAGTTACATTAATAGCACACATTGTCCACTTGAGTTGATCTTGACACAGTTTGGATTCCTTACTCATTACAAGGAGTATGACAACTAATACTTAATAACATTAACATAAACCATACTTTGTAATTTATGGAAATTGTCCAGGACCACTAAGAGAAATGAACACTGGGATCCACGCGGAGTGAAGCCTGAACCTCGCATTCCTTCTGGCCACCAACTCCCTGGCTTTTCTCCTTCATTCTGTCTTTCTAAGATTATTGGCTTCCAAGCTTGAGACCAACACGAGCCTAAATGAGGCTGGTAGTTCAATATTCCAATTTCCTCTCTGGAAATCCTCCGTGGTGGTGTTTTAGTTGCTAAGTTTAATCTGACTCTTGCAACCCCATACACTATAGCCCACCAGGCTCCTCTGTTCATGAGATTTTCCAGGCAAGAATACTAGAGTGGGTTGCCATTTCCTTCCTCAGGGGATCTTTCTAACCCAGGGATCAATTTCATCCTAAAACCCAAGATTAGACTCAATCTCCCCATGATTCCCAGTCCTAGGAGAAGAAGTTCTAAGCTGAGATGGATCCACCCCAGCATGAGATTCATGTCACCATGCAACCAGGCACCTGTTACTTTCACTACTGAATTTAGAACTTCTAAGAGGAGATTATGTAAAATTCAATCCATAATTCCAATTGTCAGAATGAAACTTTACTTCTGTGGTTGATGTTTTCCAAGGTCAATAGCTGAACTTCTAGGCATCATTCATTATTATCCTTGTAGTGTTTTTATTTTGATCCACCAGCTATGTGTTTTGCTTCTATCAAATTCCTATCATAGTCCACTTGATTGACAGATTATCACTCACTTACGTGGTTTAGCCGGTAACAAGAGTTTCTTATGTCTTTCCCATAGGTCCCTTCTGTCTTTCCCTTCTAAGTGGTAAATAACTTGAAGGCGAGGAGACTGCACCCTTTTCTTGTATCTCCTTTACAACATCCAACTTGGAATTTTGTGTGAAATGAGTGTTCAAGAAAGGCTGCTTAACTAGATTATTTTCTAGAATATGGCAGAACTTAAACAGAGATTTTTTAAAAGTGCCTTACACGTTCCATAGAATGGAAGAGAGATATTCCCTCTTGAAACACTGAGGTCTGGATGAGTAAGTGCTAAGTCACTTCAGCCATGCCCAGCGCTTTGTGACACTATGGACTTGTAGCTCACCAGGCTCCTCTGTTCACAGGATTCTCCAGCTGAGAATACTGGAGTGGGTTGCCATGCCTTTCTCCAGGGGGTCTTCCTGACAAATTCCATCTCTCTTCTAAGTCTTCATTTCTTTAAAAGTGAGAGATAAAGTATACACAAACAGCTCTCTTGTCAATAGCCACCAGACTGGACCCTTAAAATGTACCCAGAACAGTCAACAAAAGAAATCAAGACACCAGCTATTACATTCTAAATTACACCAGCATTTAGGCATGCTAAGTCACTTCAGTCTTGTCCAACTCTTTGCAACCCTGTGGACAGTAGCCCACCAGGCTTCTCTGTCCATGGGATTCTCTAGGCAAGAGTACTGGAGTGGGTAGCCACTCCCTTCTCCAGGGCACCTTCCCTACCAAGAGATCGAACCCAGGTCTCCTGCATTGTGGGCAGATTCTTTACTTCCCTGGGGAAGCCCAGGATTTAGGATGGCCAGGTAAAAATACATCACTGGACTTTATAATTAAAAACAAATCACACTCAAATGTGTTTGAGAACTAACCTGATGGCCACTGAAACTCAAGTTCTTGTTTGCACAGTGCAGTCCTTTCCAGGTACATGTCCTCTTTAATAAAACTGACACTGGAGCCTGCATCTGTCCAGTAACACATGTCCAAACATTCCATCCCAGAAGTGCCCACCATCAAGAAAGCAATGAAACCAGAAGTCTGCACTTGAAACATTATTATATGTCTGAAATTAAAAATATGTCATCTGTTTTGCCAACTCTATTTCCATACTGAAATGGCTTGTGTAGTTTTTTCCCTGTGTGATCACCATTATCCTGTCATGCCACATCTCAAAACTGGAAATATCAGAAACATCATTAAAATTTTCAATCTAATTTTCTATCATTCACTCAGTTTTCTGTGTGGGCTATAGGCAGCAGCACATGGCTTTGCAGAATTATTCACTCGATTAAATATACTATATGGTAAATAAATACTCAACACCTTTAGCAGTAGGAACAAGAAATTCATTTTAACCTCATCTTAGCCAATAGCTTCCTAAATGTCCTTTATTTGTCTTCAAGCGGTGTACAAGGACCAGGCAGACTTGCATGACTTACCGCAGGTCAGCAATAGAGCCCAGAACCTGAGTTTGGCCCCCTTCCCAGTGGGCATCTACACCACATGAGGACATTAAATCAGGCAAAAAGACCTTGGCACTAGCTTGGTCCTGTGCTTGACGACTGCAGAAGTCCAGCTTTCCTTCTCATTCATCAGCCATTTTTTAATTTGATCCTAGCCCATCTATTAGCAAACAATCGATTTGGGAGAATTTCACGCTTGTGGTTGTGAAAACTCTGGAGTGTTAAGGAGCTGCTGATGTTTTGATAATTGTTTGTACAGCATGTTTGGGCATACCACATAATTTCCTTCATAAACATCCCAATGTGAACTTCATTAAGTTCTGGTGAGAAGCAACAACACTCGCAAGAAATAGATTATTAAGAAAACTGCAACCAACTTGGTTCTTGGCTGTAGCAAAACTGAAATTTAGATAACTATAAATATACTCAATTATGCATACTGCCAAATACTATAGTTCAGTGTTTGTTCATAAAACGTAATTTGAAATGCATGTAGGATGATACAGCCCTTTTTTTGTAAAAGGAAGTTATTATCTGTGATAAAAGCAGTTGTTGACATTAGAAATGCAGACGCAGGGATCCAGACGGGAAATTTAATAAAAAGAAAACAACTGTAGCAGGGAAAAGGGGGGTTAACAATACGGCAAAGCAAAGCCAGATGTGACTGCAAATATCCCCCACAGGCAGAACCCAGACTCCTACCTTTCAGATGTGCCATCAGCGCCACGAGAAGCAAAACACAGCCCTGGATTTAGAAAAGAAAAATGGACCATTCAGTGCATCACCACTCACTGCGCAGGACTCCTGAGAGTAGACAGATGCGTTTGTCAATTCCTCAGCACCGCTTCCTTTGGGATGTAATGTTAATTGCCTGTGGAGTTCCATCTTGCCAGAGCCCCTCTTCCAGCATCCTCCACCGGTCCCACCCAGTAGTCTCATGAGCTGGCTTTAATTATATTCCCCAGCGAGTTGCAAAGATCTGAGACTATGCCGTAGGAACTGTATTTCAACATGTTTTACTAGGCTCAGATAATCCGTTAAATGTTAGCTTATTTAAATAAAACCCACTGGAAAGTTCTCCTCTCTCCACATCCCTGCAGTTTTCATCCTGGAAATTATTATCATGGATCGTCAGGATCCTAGGAGACTCCAAGCGTGTCTTCCCATACTCATCAAAGCAAGTTATCACAGTGGATGCAGTCCCTGATGTGGGTTCCATTTGGGGGCTCATATTTTTTGTATTTCCTATAAGACAAATGTGTTTTTCAGATAGTGTTTCACCCGTGGTGTCTATGGTGCTGCTTTTTCCTTAATGTCCAAAGTAATTCCATGCTTCTGAAAATAACTAAAAATTCAGAGATCTTTCAAAACGTGTTTGGGAGGCACCAATTAGATTTATCATTGACTACAAGCATTGCTTGAGTTTGGCTTTTAGGTTAGGGATTCATTCTAAGACCCAGAAAAGATATACTAAAAGCATCAGAAAAGTCAAGTTTTCTAAGATATTATAGTACAAGTGCAACTCTTTCAAGATGGAAGTTTTAGATAGTATTACAACATTGAGCATAAGTTCGCAACCACCCAACAAGAACACCCTTTCCAGTTTGGGAATTCCTACTGCTCAAGACAGCCCATAATCTTGAATATTGCAGAGTCCCTGTCTTCCTCTTCTCTTCCCAAGTAAACTGCTGGAAGACTCCAATTAATGGAACTAATGAGCATGAAACCTGTGGGTGGTGTGGAAACATTTGGTCCTGCCTCAAACCCACAAAAATTCCAGGAAAAAGGCAGCACCCAAGGGTGTGCACAGGACATCTTCAAAAAGGACAGATCTTGAGATCCACAATGATTTGCTAAATTTCCTGACTCTATGTGTCCAACAGCCCAGAAAAGTTTTCAATAATACATTCTCAGTAAGAATCGAACATTTCACACGTCTTGCCATGAATGTATTTGAAAACAGTAGCCACATTCACAGAAATCAGATCTGGAAAGACCTACCCAGGATGTTGTAAGAGTATCCAGGTTAGGGAGTTTAAGAGAGTGGGGGAACCTGGTGGGCTGCCGTCTGTGGGGTCACACAGAGTCGGACACGACTGAAGCGACTTAGCAGCAGCAGCAGCAGTACACTTTTAAACAATGCCTTCTAAGCAATGTTTGACTGCACCCAATTGCTAACTGAGGGACTTGCCTGCCGGTCCAGTGGTTAAGACTCTGCACATTCACAGAGGGGGACATGGGTATTGAGACCAGTAGCACTGGGGGAGTCAGTCCTGGTTGAAATTTTCAGTCCCACGGGCCATTTTCACCCTCTGGGTAGAAATCTAGAGCTGGATCTTTGGTTTTGTAACTGTAACTTTTCCTCTTTCTGCTGACATAGCTTGGCAGGCCCACAAGAGCAAGCATATGTGGGCAGCTCGTTAAATTTTAGCCAAATAGTAACCTTCAGGTGGGTGCTTTTGGAAGCTGGGTCTGAACACATTATCATTTCAAGTTTTCTAACCTGTAGGATATTGATAAAAAGGTATTTAAGATTTTTTAAAAGATCTGAATGTGAACCTCAATTTCAAAAACATTCAGTGACCCCATTTGTGATCACGTTGTGCTGGTTATGATACAAAACAAGATGGTTATGTAGAAATACCAGTCTTTCATTTTTTTTCTCCATGTACTGATCTTTTATTATAAGCTTATTGAACACTGTATATGTATAAACTGTTATTAGGAGATAAACATACCAGTGCTGGACTACTACTACTTGGGAGTAGTCTTTCATTTTAATTCTAATTATTTGCAAATTTTCTTATTGCAACAAGAATGCATGAACATGATATAAAATTTTAGGAAATACCTGTATGCAAAAAGGAAAACACTATTGTTACCCCTAACCTTACAGGGTTAGGGTAATCAGAGAGGTAACCAGTATTAGGATCCTGGTTCAGGTCACTCATTCCTTTATTTCTTTACTACCCATTTATTTATTTAGCATTATATATATACTTTCTGTTCTTTATAAATATGCATATCTTTAAAACATGAAATTATATTCCACATAGGACTTTAACCTTTGTATTAAATAATATATCAAGAATGTTTTTACTTCATCTTCTGTTTTACATAATATTAATAGTAATGTGCTTTTCCACTAAATGTATAGCTGGGCCATAGCTTATTTAAACAAACCATGATTGTCAAGCATATGCCTTTTATGTAGTTATACAAAGTACTGCACTAAAAGGAAATTTGTACACACATCTATGATGGTTTTATAATCATAAGTTCTCATAGGTACACCTGCTACATCAAAGAACCACCCTTTTCAGGACTTTTCAAATTTATGATAGAACTGACCACCACTTACATTTTGCATTCCCACCAACAATATGTGATTCCTCATATTCTTTCAATGATCCTTTTTCAAATGTTGTCAATTTGCTTGGTAAAAAGCAAGAAAAAATGTAATAGGTTTATAATACTGTTCACGCAAATAATACATAGAAACAAACACAAACAATAAAGAAAATATTTTCAGTCTGCCAGTACAGTACCTTGAAAAGTACAGTAGTACAGTACAACAGCTGGCATCCAGGGGCTGGCATCGAGTGAACAGGCAAGAAGAGTTACTGCCTGGAGGAGGGAGATGGTAGAGCTGAAGTATCATCAGCAATAGGAGATGGAGGGCAAGATGCCATTTCACTCACACTTAATACTGATGGAATAAACTTTTGCATCTTTGAAAGTTTCTAACTTGGAGTTTCAAATATAGGGGGTTTACTCTATGTACATGTTAAAGAACTATACTTTAAAAACTAATAAATCAGGGACTTCGCTGTGGTTCAGTGGTTAAAAATCCGCCTGCCAATGCAGGGGACGTGCGTCCGATCCCTGGTTCAGGAGGATGCCACATGCCATGGACAACTAGGCCCACCTGCCACAACTACTGAGCCCACACACCCTAAAACACATGCAACGAGAGAAGCCATCACAAAGAGAAGCCTGTGCACCGGAGCTGGAGAGCAGCCCCTGCTCGCTGCAAATAGAGCGCCACCATAAAGAAGTAAATTTTAAATTAAAATAAATGAATGAATCAAATGCCCATGTACCCATTATCCAGCTTAAGAAACAAACATGCCTGATTACCCAGAGGCCCTGGGAATCCCTCCACCTTCCCCTTCTGAGTTTTGTATAAATCACTCCGTGATTCTCCTTCTCAGTTTTCCAGATGTGAGGGCATCCTTAAACAGCACACTATCGAGTTTTGCCTGGTTTTGACTTGTGTATAAGTTCTTCCACACTTTACTATTTTGTTTGTTTTGTCCTATTTTGGCTTTCGCAACACTGTGTGTCCGACCTGATCTGTGTTTAGTATTCGTCGTTTCCACATATCTGAAGTCTTCCGTTACTCAACATACCTCATATGCTCATCCCCCATGCTGTCATTGGACGTGGAGGTGAAGGGCGTTTTATTTCAGAGCTGTCACAAGCAATGTTGCTATGAATCATCCTATACATGTCTCCCATTCAAAAAGTGCAAGTGTTCCTTGAGGAGATGACTTAGATCTAGCCACATGAAATGGTCACTTTTGAAAATGAAAAGTGGGCAAGTGATTGGCTTGCAGGATATTCATGTGTTTGACCTAATTCCTAATAAACTGTTTTCTAAAATAGTTTCACTGGCTTGCACAGGCGCAGGGGTGTTTGAAAGTTCCTTTGAATCCACACTCCCTGTCCTTTCGGTCAGTTGCTCATCCATGTCTGACCGGATGGACTGTAGCCTGCCAGGATTTTCTGTCTGTGGGATTCTCCAGGCAATAATACTAGAGTAGGTTGCCATTTCCTCCTCCAGGGGATCTTCCCATCCCAGGGACTGAACCCAGGTCTCCTGCATTGCAGGCAGATTCTTTACCATCTGAGCCACCAGGGAAGCCCTTTGCTGTCCTGAGACATTTTAATTTGGAGCATTCTGGAGGGTGTGTGGTAACATCTCATTGCCAACTGTCCCAGTAACTAATGAGGCTGAGCACTTTCCGTATGTTCATTATTTACTCAGACCTCTTCTGTGTCTCACCCATTCATATTTTCTGCCTCTTTTATCACTGGTTTGTTTATCATTTCCCTATTAATTTGTAAACAATTGCGCATACCTTCAGAATACTAATCCTTGTCAGCTATGTGTTGAAATCTCCCAGATTATGACTTGCTTTCTCACTCTCTCATTAATGTCTTCTGAAGGACAGAGGATCTTCATTTTATTGTGGTTGAATTTATCCAGTTTTCTTTTATGGTTTATGCCCTTTGTACTTGTTCAGGAATCCTACTCTAGTCCCAGAGTCATAAAGATATTCTTCGATATTCTCTTCTAAGTCTGTTAAAGTTTTACCTTTTACATCTTAGATTTTCATCCACTTTGCCCTCTAACTTCAGAATTGCCATTTGAATGTAGACTATAAGTCAGTTTTTATGATTTTCCCCCATGCATAACCAAGCCCAGCACACTTGTTGAATCATCTCCATGCTGATCCGCAGTTGTGAGCTTAGCCATATATGACATTTCTGCTTGATTTGCCTCTTTCTGGGCTATTTTATTCCTTTGATCTCATTGTGCTAATAGACAGTGTCTTGATTGCTAAAACCTTATAAGAAGACTTGATATGTTATAGAGTTACATATCCTGGTTTCTCTTAAGACTGTTTTGCTTATTCTCTTCCACTAAAATTTAGAATCTGCGAATCAAGTACTGCAAAAATATCCTGTTGGAATTCTTATTAAAACTATTTTCAATCTCTCATCATGTGAGGAAGAACTGACATTTTTATAAGGCTTTCTGGCATGAACATGGTTCTTTTTCCATTTGAGCTTCCCTTATTACAGTTGAATGCAGTCATATGTGACTGCATAAAGGAACTTCACAGCCCTGTTAGATGTTTGCTAGGCATCTTCTCTTTGCCCTTAACTGTGCCCACCATGCCCTGTGCCCAGGAGACAAACTCTGTAGACTCTACATCAGGGACTCCCTGTGTCCTGGCTCCTAGGAAAGTCAGAAATAGGAAGCTACGGCGAGAAGAGCAGAGGACAGGAAGAAAGTAAAATGGGGTGTTGTACCCCCACTCTCTGTCTTTCATGCAGCCAATCAGCAGGCTGTGCTCTTCTCCTGAAACAAACACTCACCTCCCACTTTCAGGAGCCTACAGCTGTCCACTCCCTCTCCAGGTTCAGCTAACCACTCCCTCCTCTCACTGCACAAACCTGAGGGTCCTCAGTGTTGCTTACCACAGCGGTTGACCATCTTTACTGGCTCCCTTTCACTCTGCCTACATCTGTCTAGTCATCGAAGGCTATACCAAGGATGCTACCTGATTCCTGTAGAGATCCCAGCTGGATATAGCTCTGTGAGTGATATTTCCATAATTTGTAGATTTGCTTTTCCTATATGGAAAATCAAAGCCCACCAGACCCCTCTGTCTATGGGATTATCCAGGCAAGAATATTGGAGTGGGTTGCCATTCCCTTCTCTAGGGAATCTTCCCGACCCACGGATCGAACCTGGGTCTCCTGCCTTGCAGGCAGATTATCGTCTGAGCCACCAGGGAAGCTGATGTATATGGAAAATTATATCATCTACAAACAGTGATAGATTGTTTTTTTCTTTCTGACCCTTGTACTTTGACTGCTGGTTTGACTGTGCTGGCTTGCACTCCAGAGCAATGTTGATTAGCAGAGGTAAGAGCAGTCACAGTCCTTGTTTCATCCTTGATGTTAAAGGCATGACTTTTCATGATTATCCACTAAAAAGATATTTAGTGTAAATAAAGGAAGTTCCATGTTCTGGTGGATCAGTTGGTAAAGAGTCTGCCTGCAAGGTGGGAGACCCAGGTTCAATCCCTGGGTCAGGAAGATCCCCTGAAGAAGGAAATGGTAAGCCACTCCAGTATTCATGCCTGGAGAATCCCATGGACAGAGGAACCTGGCAGTCTATAGTCCATGGGATCATAGAGTCAGATACAACTTAGCAACTAAACCACCACCACCACACCATTCTAAACTTAGCTTGTTAACGTTTTATTATGAATGTTTAATGAATTTCATCAAATGTTTATCTGAATCTATTATGATCACAAATTTCCTCCTTTAAACTATAAATATGATGATTTACATGACACATTTTCAGTTCAGTTCAGTCGCTCATTCGTGTCTGACTCTTTGCAACCCCATGAATCTCAGCACGCCAGGCCTCCCTGTTCATTACCATCTCTCGGAGTTCACTCAGACTCACGTCCATCAAGTCCGTGATGCCATCCAGCCATCTCATCCTCGGTCGTCCCCTTCTCCTCCTGCCCCCAATCCCTCACCATGGACTGCAGCCCACCAGGCTCCTCTGTCCATGGGATTTTCCAGGCAAGAGTACTGGAGTGGATTGTCATTGCCTTCTCCAGAAAAGACTGATGCAAGTTACTAAACAAAAATACAATTAAGCTGCTGGGTGAGAAATGAAATTGTTGTGAACAAAGCATGTCAACTCTGTGAAATGCTGCTTTTTAAAAAAGTGATGGCTCCAGGTTTTCATGCTCAGCACAGCAAGGCTTTTAAGGGGAACAAGCATAGTTCTTCCAGGAGGCTGAAATCTTAAAAGATCATCAGGTCATTTCGATTCTGGGAGCAGAAAGCATTTGGATGGTACAGGCCCTCGAGGGTCCTGAGATGCTGGGGGGGAATCAGTACAACCTCATGCAGATACAGCCCTGCCCTGTTTACACCTTGGATGTCTCTCTCCAAGGAGCAGGTGCATATGAAATGAGAGCACAGCAAATTATTTGTCAGGTCAGTTCAACAGGGCCCTCGGAAGTCCTGTGTCAGAGACCTCTTCCAGGTAGTGTGTGGATATGAGAAACCACATGAATAATTAAACACTTGGCATTGAAGCTTCAAGACTTTTTCACACATGTTAATTTCCATTCATTTCTGCACTCTGCCTTGGAGCCAGTGTTGGTCAAGAATGAACTGGCTTAGCTCCATTCTGCACAGGGGAAGAAGGAAGCACAAAGTGGGAGAGGCAGGGTGGCCCACCATGACCAACCATACAAGACTGCACAGTCCAAGCCTTGATCAGAAAGTAGGGCCACAGTATACGTGAATACATTTGGCTAGGGAGAGAAAAACAAACATACAAACAAAACACAGAAAACGTCACGCAGGACTTCCCTGGTGGTCCGGTGGTTAAGAATCTGTCTGCCAGTGCAGCAGACACGGGTTGGTCTCTGGTCCAGGAGGATTCCACATGCTGCATAGCAACCAAACCTGTGTCCTGTTGCTGCTGCTGCCTAGTCACTTTAGTCATGTCCGATTCAGTGTGATCCTATGGATTGCAGCCCACCAGGCTCCCCCAGTCCATGGGACTCTCCAGGCAAGAATACTGGAGTGGGTTGCCATGCCCTCCTCTGGGGGATCTTCCTGACTCAGGGGTTGAATCTGAATCTCTCCTGTCTCCTGCATTGGCAGGTGAGTTCTTTATCGCTACAGCCACCTGGGAAGCCCATCCAACACAGTAGTCACATGGGAAAGAAGGATGTGAAATATATCAATCACCTCTGTATTGATTATGCATTGAACTGATATTTTAGATATTTTGTATCCAATAATATGTATTATTAAAATTAATTTCACTTGTATCTTTTGACTTTTTAAAAATGTAGCTACTTGAAATTTTATTTATTTAAATAAATTTATTTATTTTATTTGGAGGTTAATTACTTTACATTATTATATTGGTTTTGCCATACATCAACATATATCCACCACAGGTATACACGTGTTCCCCATCCTGAGCCCCTCTCCCTCTACCCTCCCCGTACCATCCCTCTGGGTCATCCCAGTGCACCAGCCCCAAGCATCCAGTATCATGCATTGAACCTGGGCTGGTGACTCATATCATATATGATATTATACATGTTTCAATGCCATTCTCCCAAATCATCCCACCCTCGCCCTCTCCCACAGAGTCCAAAAGACTGTTCTATACATCTGTGTCTCTTTTGCTGTCTTGCATACAGGATTATCATTATCATCTTTCTAAATTCCAAATATATGCGTTAGTATACTGTATTGGTGTTCTTCTTTCTGGCTTACTTCACCCTGTATAATCGGCTCCAGTTTCATCCACCTCATTAGAACTGATTCAAATGTATTCTTTTTAATGGCTGAGTAATACTCCATTGTGTATATGTACCACAGCTTTCTTATCCATTCATCTGCT
>SJYX01007322.1:64858-108841 GCA_006410675.1 Oreotragus oreotragus
CACGGTTTATTGTGATCCACACAGTCAAAGGCTTTGACATAGTCAATAAAGCAGAAATAGATGTTTTTCTGGAACTCTCTTGCTTTTTCCATGATCCAGCAGATGTTGGCAATTTGATCTCTGGTTCCTCTGCCTGTTCTAAAACCAGCTTGAACATCAGGGAGTTCACGGTTCACATATTGCTGAAGCCTGACTTGGAGAATTTTGAGCATTACTTTACTAGCATGTGAGATGAATGCAATTGTGTGGTAGTTTGAGCATTCTTTGGCATTGCCTTTCTTTGGAATTGGAATGAAAACTGACCTTTTCCAGTCCTGTGGCCACTGCTGAGTTTTCCAAATTTGCTGGCATATTGAGTGCAGCACTTTCACAGCATCATCTTCCAGGATTTGAAACAGCTCAACTGGAATTCCATCACCTCCACTAGCTTTGTTCATAGTGATGCTTTCTAAGGCCCACTTGACTTCACATTCCAAGATGTCTGGCTCTAGATTAGTGATCACATCATCATGATTATCTGGGTCATGAAGATCTTTTTTGTACAGTTCTTCCGTGTATTCTTGCCACCTCTTCTTATATAATATTATAAAATGACACATTTTATAATATTAAATCAATCATTCCAGAAATAAATGCTACTTGATTATTGCTCGCTCTAGTCCATGAATAGCTTATTTAGGATTCTTGCATTTAGGTTCACAGCCAGATTGGTCTGTGATTTCCCTTCCCACTAAATATCCTTGTCAACTTTTGGAATCAAGGTTGTGTTAGTCTTCTATTCTTTGCAAAGAGTTTGTCTAAGCCTGAAACTATCTGTTCCTTGAATATATAGTAGAAACAACTCATAAAAAAATCTGGAACTGCTGTTTATTTTGTGGAAGGATTTTTAACTACTGACTCGAATTCTTTCAAAATGACAGGAGCCTTCAGATATTTATTACTTCTTAAGTCAACTTTAATAATTTGCACTTTTCTAGGAATTTTTCAGCTCCATAGGCGTTTAAAAGTATTTGACATCAACTTGGTCATGATATTCCTTTAAAATCTGATCTCTGATACTTCAGTACTTATGAGCTTTATTCATCCTGAAACTGGGACTTCTCTTTTTTCTTGCTCTGTCAGAAGTTTGTCATTCTAAGCAAATTTGGCCTTGATAATTTTGTGGTTTTATTTCTCATTTCATTTATTTCTCTTCTTCTTCTTTTATATTTATTTTTTTAACTATTTTTTGCACCTATTCAATTACTTTTCTTTTTTTCTATCTTCTAAAGATAGACACATAACTAATTTCTTGTCAGCCTTTCTTCTTTTCTATCAAGCAATTAAAGCCACAAATTGCACTCAGATATGCTTTAGCCAAGCTTGCTAAATTTCTATAGCTAGTATTCCTGATCCATTATCATTTCACTTAAACTACTTTCAATTTCCATAATGAATTCTTCTTTGAGTCATAGGCCCTTTTTTGTTGTTAATTTCCAAGAATATGAGATTTTTTTTTTTAAGTTTATCTTTTGGTTGTTAATTTCTAGTTTTTATTTTTATTTATTTATTTATTTATTTATTTATTTATTGGTATTGTGGCTAGGGACTCTTGAAATTTGTAAGCTTAGCTTATGGCTATGAAGTAATAAATTTTTTAATTAGTCTGTATGTGCTTATAAAGATTGTGTAATTTCCAGTAGCCATGTACAGCGGACACATACACACAGAGTACATTCATATATACACACATGTGAGTGTATGTTTATGTCTCAGTAAGTAAGCACAACTGTGCTGTTCAAATATCTACACTCTTGATGATGATTTTACTGAATCTACCAATTCAGTAAATTGAAAGGCATATTTTAAACCATTATCAAATATCTCCTGAAAGCAGTTTTTGCCTTATGTGTGATTGTGTGGTTGTTTAGTGGCTGAGTCGTGTCCCACTCTTGTGACCCCATGGACTAGCCCGCCAGACTCCTCTGTCCATGGGATTTCCCAGGCATGAGTACTAGAGGGCATTGCCATTTCCTTCTCCAGGGAATTTCCCAACCCAAGGGCTCAAACCCACATCTCCTGCATTGGCAAGTGGATTCTTTACCACTGAGACACCAGGGAAGCCTTCAGTTCAGTTCAGTTCAATTCAGTTGCTCAGCCGTGTCCGACTCTTTGCAGCCCCATGAACTACAGCACGCCAGGCCTCTCTGTCCATCACCAATGCCCAGAGTTCACTCAAACTCATGTCCATCAAGTCAGTGATGCCATCCAGCCATCTCATCCTCGGTCGTCCCCCTCTCCTCCTGCCCCCAATGCCTCCCAACATCAGAGTCTTTTCCAATGAGTCAACTCTTCGCATGAGGTGGCCAAAGTATTGGAGCTTCAGCTTTAGCATCAGTCCTTCCAAAGAACACCCAGGACTGATCTCCTTTAGAATGGACTGGTTGGATCTCCTTGCAGTCCAAGGGACTCTCAAGAGTCTTCTGCAACACCACAGTGCAAAAGCATCAATTCTTTGGTGCTCAGCTTTCTTCACAGTCCAACTCTCACATCTGTACATGACTACTGGAAAAAAACATAGCCTTGACTAGACAGACCTTTGTTGGCAAAGTAATGTCTCTGCTTTTGAATATACTATCTAGGTTGGTCATAACTTTCCTTCCAAGGAGTAAGCGTCTTTTAATTTCATGGCTGCAGTCACCATCTGCAGTGATTTTGGAGCCCCCAAAAATAAAGTCTGACACTGTTTCCACTGTTTCCCCATCTATTTCCCATGAAGTGATGGGACCAGATGCCATGATCTTCGTTTTCTGAATGTTGAGCTTTAAGCCAACTTTTTCACTCTCCTCTTTCACTTTCATCAAGAGGCTTTTTAGTTCCTCTTCACTTTCTGCCATAAGGGTGGTGTCATCTGCATATCTGAGGTTATTGATATTTCTCCCGGCAATCTTGATTCCAGCTTGTGTTTCTTCCAGTCCAGCGTTTCTCATGATGTACTCTGCATATAAGTTAAATAAGCAGGGAGACAATATACAGCCTTGACGTACTCCTTTTCCTATTTGGAACCAGTCTGTTGTTCCATGTCCAGTTCTAACTGTTGCTTCCTGACCTGCATACAGATTTCTCAAGAGGCAGGTTAGGTGGTCTGGTATTCCCATCTCTTTCAGAATTTTCCACAGTTTATTGTGATCCACACAGTCAAAGGCTTTGGCATAGTCAATAAAGCAGAAATAGATGTTTTTCTGGAACTCTCTTGCTTTTTCCATGATCCAGCGGATGTTGGCAATTTGATCTCTGGTTCCTCTGCCTTTTCTAAAACCAGCTTGAACATCAGGGAGTTCACGGTTCACATATTGCTGAAGCCTGGCTTGGAGAATTTTGAGCATTACTTTACTAGCGTGTGAGATGAGTGCAATTGTGCGGTAGTTTGAGCATTCTTTGGCATTGCCTTTCTTTGGAATTGGAATGAAAACTGACCTTTTCCAGTCCTGTGGCCACTGCTGAGTTTTCCAAATTTGCTGGCATATTGAGTGCAGCACTTTCACAGCATCATCTTCCAGGATTTGAAACAGCTCAACTGGAATTCCATCACCTCCACTAGCTTTGTTCTTAGTGATGCTTTCTAAGGCCCACTTGACTTCACATTCCAAGATGTCTGGCTCTAGATTAGTGATCACATCCTCATGATTATCTGGGTCGTGAAGATCTTTTCTGTACAGTTCTTCTGTGTATTCTTGCCACCTCTTCTTAATATCTTCTGCTTCTGTTAGGTCCATACCATTTCTATCCTTTATCGAGCCCATCTTTGCATGAAATGTTCCCTTGGTATCTCCAATTCTCTTGAAGAGATCTCTAGTCTTTCCCATTCTGTTGTTTTCCTCTATCTCTTTGCATTGATTGCTGAAGAAGGCTTTCTTATCTCTTCTTGCTATTCTTTGGAACTCTGCATTCAGATGCTTATATCTTTTCTTTTCTCCTTTGCTTTTCGCCTCTCTTCTTTTCAGTGCTATTTGTAAGGCTTCTCCAGACAGCCATTTTGCTTTTTTGCATTTCTTTTCCATGGGGATGGTCTTGATCCCTGTCTCCTGTACAATGTCACGAACCTCATTCCATAGTTCATCAGGAACTCTGTCTATCAGATCTAGGCCCTTAAATCTATTTCTCACTTCCACTGTATAATCATAAGGGATTTGATTTAGGTCATACCTGAATGGTCTAGCGGTTTTCCCTACTTTCTTCAATTTAAGTCTGAATTTGGAAATAAGGAGTTCATGATCTGAGCCACAGTCAGCTCCTGGTCTTGTTTTTGTTGACTGTATAGAGCTTCTCCATCTTTGGCTGCAAAGAATATAATCAATCTGATTTCGGTGTTGACCATCTGGTGATGTCCATGTGTAGAGTCTTCTCTTGTGTTGCTGGAAGAGGGTGTTTGCTATGACCAGTGCATTTTCTTGGCAAAACTCTATTAGTCTTTGCCCTGCTTCATTCCGCATTCCAAGGCCAAATTTGCCTGTTACTCCAGGTGTTTCTTGACTTCCTACTTTAGCATTCCAGTCCCCTATAATGAAAAGGACATCTTTTTTGGGTGTTAGTTCTACAAGGTCTTGTAGGTCTTCATAAAACCGTTCAACTTCAGCTTCTTCAGCATTACTGGTTGGGGCATAGACTTGGATAACTGTGATATTGAATGGTTTGCCTTGGAAACGAACAGAGATCATTCTGTCGTTTTTGAGATTGCATCCAAGTACTGCAATTCAGACTCTTTTGTTGACCATGATGGCTACTCCATTTTTTCCAAGGGATTCCTGCCCGCAGTAATAGATATAATGGTCATCTGAGTTAAATTCACCCATTCCAGTCCATTTTAGTTTGCTGATTCCTAGAATGTCGACGTTCACTCTTGCCATCTCCTGTTTGACTACTTCCAATTTGCCTTGATTCATGGACCTAACAACATTCCAGGTTCCTATGCAATATTGCTCTTTACAGCATCGGATCTTGCTTCTATCACCAGTCACAACCACAACTGGGTATTGTTTTTGCTTTGGCTCCATCCCTTCATTCTTTCTGGAGTTATTTCTCCACTGATCTCCAGTAGCATATCGGGCACCTATTGACTTGGGGAGTTCCTCTTTCAGTATCCTATCATTTTGCCTTTTCATACTGTTCTTGGGGTTCTCAAAGCAAGAATACTGAAGTGGTTTGCCATTCCCTTCTCCAGTGGACCCTTGCTGCTGCTGCTTAGGTCCCTACAAATTTAAAATCAAAACTTCCTGTTTAATTGAAACTTCTACCAATACACTGAAACACTTATAGATTATTTTTGCACTTAAAGATAGTTTGTCCTGATCTGGCCCCATCCACATGATCACTAAGGATTCCAATGTATTGACCAAGTTAAGTAACAAAATTAACTCAAAGCCACCTATCAGGCAGACAGCATCTAAAGCTTGATCACAATCTCCACCAACTTTGAAGGGTGAAATGCCACTTTTTTTTTTCAGCTTTCCCCTTATCTCCATGCTCTGTAATTTACTTTTATTTTTTATTCACTTTCCATTACTTAAGTGCCTCTTAGGTTAAGTTGTTGGGCACAGGCTAATCACTGGCCAGCTTGAGACCCAAAATAAACTTCTTGGAGCCTCATGTAGTTCTCTGATCTTGGTTAAAACACTATTGAAAGGGCTTCTTCACTCAACATATTTTCAGGCTAATCAAAGACAGAGAAATGCAAAAAAATTCTCCAAGATGTCAGCAAGACAGCTGATGTGGGGTTCTTTCCATTCTATAATCTTGAAAATCACATTCCCCTGATGTTGGGGGAAAACTTATTCCAGGGCACAAATGAACCCACTGTAGTCTCTCCCTCAAGGTGTGAATTGTGATGCTGTTGGGCCTCTGGGAAGAAACCAAAAGACAGAAAGGTAACTGATCTCTGTGCAGAAACTGATTTTCTGGCCACAAGTGGTAAAAGAGAAACTGGCCTTTTGTGGTCGGGGTTGAGGATGACCATTAGCGTGTGTCAGCCCCTCATCAGAGAGAAAAGAGGAAGATAAGAAGGAAGACATTTGCTAAAGAAAAGAAATTTAAGTCAGATTCATTTAAACTCCTTTTAAAACTTTTATTTAAGGATGCCTAGTTTCTCCACGGTCCATCTCTCACCCACATAGATGTATGTTAGCTCCTTCTCACCTGAAGCTTTTAAAATGTACTTTTTCTTCTGCCAAGAGGCCTACTGCCCCGCCCTCTAAATTAACACCCCACTCCCCACTCAGGGTCACATCAACTTCTTTTATTGTCTTCATCGCACATCTAAAACCATCCTGTTCATCCATTTTGTGATTATTTTATTTGTCTCACTGATAAGGAGATACTCCATGTAATTGGAGACCTCTCTTTATCACAGAGCTTACCCTTCATAGTAGCTAAATAAATTATTGTTTAAACAGCCTGTGAATTGGGTGGAAGAATCCAGCCAGCCAGCCAAGATGACTGCCTGAATGGACAGACACCGAGTCATAATAGCTTTTAGTGAAGAAAGAAAACTATATAGTCCCATTGTGACTTTACATTTTTCCGAAAACAATATATTTTCCTGGAACAAAACCATGGGGTTATAACCTAGAAAAGCAGAACCAAGAGAACGTACCCTATTCCTCTATTCCAGTGAAGAAGCATCTTGTCCCGCCTTCGAAAAAAATGGTGATTTTTAAGGAGACACATTAGCACTCTTGCTTAAGGAAAGCATTTGGATGAGATGATATTTGGATGAAGCCGTCAGGGACTCATCAGGGGAAAAAAAAGTTATACATGCTGCCTGTGGTTGAAAATCAAAACAAACAGAATCAAATGTTTTATTACTTACATGTTTGAGAAGACACGGCAGAAGATAGAAATTGAAATGACATGAAAATTTTTCATTTCTCTTTCATCAGATTAGTTTGCTGTCTGCAAATTTCAGAGGTAAAATAATCTGGGTGTTCGGATTTTGTGATTTACTGGGAAGAGGAATGGAAGGAGAATCAAAGACCGAATAAGGAAACGAAAATATAGAAGGAACTAGAGAAAGAGAGGGAAAGAAGGAGAGAGAGAGAGAGAGAGAGGAGGTTAGGAAATACAGACAAACTGGGATGGAAAGATTGTTAAGAAATGTGCTTCTGGCCAGCATGAGGAGGAAAGGGGAGGAAACCCCATAACTCAAAGGTCTGTTTGTCTCTTTTAAAGTCCTGGGAAGAATAGATAAGAAGGTAAGAGGGGAACTGGAAGAGGAGAGAGCAAAGTCGTACCACATTTTAAATACACTGAGTGGAGTGAGGATCCAGTTCTCTGCTGAGAGTTTTTCCCTTGATTGAGACCAGCTCCCTCTCAAAGGGGCACAGCGCCGCCCACGTCTCCTCCTCTCCCTGCGACAGCTCTCCATACATCTTTCACAGGCTCTGTGAGCCTGAATGCAAACAGGCACTCACTGGTGCTCACAGACTCAAGCCCTGGGACCTCTGTCTGGCGGGCCTTCTACCTCTACAGTATCAGGAAGCAGATGGAAATAACCCTTGCTTCAAGCAGAGAAAAGCAAAAGCTGCCAATTCACCAGGAGCTGGAGACACACTTCCAGACCCACCAGTCATCACAGGCATCTGGCAGCACTTAATTTACCATAAACATGCATGCATCTCAGGCCACTCTCCCCGAGGCAGACTTACCTCAGGCTTATCCCTGAAACCCCAGCCTCTCCACCCCACCAGGCTAAGGAGAGAAGAGCCATGCCTGACTCCTCCAGAGCCTGATGAAACAGGGTCCTGTCCATAAAAGGACTCCATAAACCAAGACTGGAATTGAAGCTGGGGCCAAGCAGGTCTCACAGCTCGTGACGGGGAAAACTGGTGCTCGCTCCATCTGCCCCCAGCCCTCATTCAAAACCTAGCTGACTTTCCTTCACCCAGGTGGCAGAGTGTTCACTAGTGTTTTGTCACATTAAAATGACTCCCTATTTTGCAATGCCCTCAGCTATTCCTCTCTGATCTCTCTCTCCCAAATCCATAATTTGCAGTGTCTCCAAACTATCACTAAGCTTATAAAACATTTTAAAAAGTCACCTCCTGAATTAGACTCTTTGATGTTGCAAGGGTAAGACTCGTGGATTGTCTGTAGTGATAGGACTTGAGTTTGAGAATGGATGCACTGGGAACTCAGCCAACTTGTAAGCAGTCTCAGCAGCTACAGAAGCGTGGGAATTACAGTGCTCCAAGTCTGAGAGGCAGACTCAGTCAGTGCTGAGGCAAGGCTCACTCAGTGCTGCTCAGAACACCCTGAGCTCTGGACCTACGTCACTGATTTTCCCCATCCAAGAGAAGTCTGTTGAAGCCAGTTTGTCTCCATCCAGTAAGAAGCCATCTTGTTGGGCAGAATTCCTTACAGGCCAGGTCTCCCTCATTTTGATCCTTTGGTTCAGTCCCTGAATCACCTGGTACCTGGAAAGCAGGTATGACATTGTATTTATCTTTCTATTCATCCATCTCATCCCTCCATTCATTCTTCTACCCACTCGTCCATCCGCTCAAGCATCCATCATCCATCCATCTTATTCATTCATCTATCCTTCCTTCCTTCCATCCCCCCACCTGCCCATCCATCATCTATCCATCCATCCATCCATCTATCTTTCCTTCCCTTCATCCACCCACTCACCCATCCATCATTTATCCTTCCATTTATCCAGCTCCCCATCCATTCATCATCCATCTATCCATCCTTCCTTCCTTCCTCCAGCCACCTATGCATCTCCTGCCTCTGCTCTTTTCTGTAGTGATGTCATTCTCAGGCAGATTCTACCCACATGGCCAGAAAACCGGCCCCAAGCAGCTTTGAAAATTTTCTCCCCTGCAGAGACCGTTCACTCTCAGCTTCCACATGAGTCTCTGAAAAAGACTACTGTCTAGCCTGACTGGTCACATGTCACCCTGTGGTGGGAGATGTAGTGATGTCATTCTCAGGCAGATTCTACCCACATGGCCAGAAAACCGGCCCCAAGCAGCTTTGAAAATTTTCTCCCCTGCAGAGACCGTTCACTCTCAGCTTCCACATGAGTCTCTGAAAAAGACTACTGTCTAGCCTGACTGGTCACATGTCACCCTGTGGTGGGAGTGGTGTTGCAAGCACTAAATTGACTGAACCACCAAAATGGGGCTTCTTAGGTATCGCTGTGGTAAAGAAGCTGCCTGCCAATGCAGGAGACTCAGGGGAGGTGGGTTCGATCCCTGGGTGGGGAAGATCCTCTGGAGTAGGAAATGGCAACCGACTCCAGTATTCTTGCCTGGAAAGCTCCATGGACAGAGGAGCTTAGTGGCTACGTCCATGGGGTTGCAGAGTCAAACACAATTAAGCACACAAGCACACACGCACCAAAACCGTTCAGAGTTCAAGAGTTAAGTCTGAAAAGGGAGGGACAATCAGACAAAAGAGCAAGAGATAATCTGCTGACAGATCTTCACCCTAACATAATAAAAATGGTTTTCTCTGTGATATGCAATTGGCATCATAATGTATCTGTACACAAATGGCCTCAAACTATGACAGCTATTTCAGTGCGTTTAAAGGAAGTTTCCCATTACACACTCACATACACACACAGACTCCAGAAAAAGTGTTAACTTAAAATTTTATTTGAAGGGATGTTGGAAAAACATTTTCCCAGGGATGTAAATCAAGTGTGACTTTATTGGATCTCAGAGCAGATCATTCTGATTTTTAATGACTGCATATAAATTCTAAGAGAAACACTCCTTAGGCTGGCAGAAGGGATGGGCATTGGTTTCCGTGCTGTCCTGCCCAAGGGCTATTTTTCAGACACTATATTCTTTTACTGCTTAGAACAGAAAAGTAACATTTGCATGGCATGAATGAAACCCAAATGAATTTCCCAAAGAGGGGGGAAATTGAAAGAGCCTCTGGATTTTGATATACAGTGTGGAGAGTACAGGTCAGGAGGAAAAAAAAAGAGGGTCATTCAAACAGTGATACCCGAGAGGCCTACAAATGTGTCTCGTTTTTTGAGCATTACACATTGTAAGGAGGGGGAGCTTTGTCAGATATTGATTTATGCACCAGACCACCAAGTGTAACTTTTTGTGACTTTTTTTTTTTTTTTTTAAGGAGAATTAAATCCAACTAGCCAGCTTTCAATCAAGCAAGAACTAACTGTCCTGGTGTGAGTTGCCCAAACTCTTTTCCCCATTGACCGCTTTGTACAATGACATCAACCCGAAAAGAGCACAGCAGAGGAAAGAATGTGAGACTTTAAAATAACAGTTTGGATAGTGAGGAAGTAACTCCACCAGCTAAGTGGTGTTATGGGCAGAGGGTTTGAAACTGTGCTCAAGCCCTTGATCTTCCATTACTTCAGAGACTGTGCATAGCATCTCCTGGGAAGAGCCTCCTTGCTTAGAAAGGAGAATGGCCCTGGGGTGGCAAGGGAGGGGGACCAGAGGTTGTTACATTGAAAGGAAATAAATTCTTCCAGAAAAGAGCATAAAAATGACACTATTTACCCTGATAACTAAGAAGTCCTGAGGCCCTTTCTGTTGCTTAAGTAAGTTTGGATTAAATGTCTCCTTTCTGAAAAGCACACCAACTAAAAATATTTTAAAATTTTTTAAACAATGTTTAATAACTAAGAATGAATATATTCCTTTAAATGTTCATACAGTACAGAATTACAGGCATACCTCCCTTTATTGCACTTTGGCAGCATTTTGCAAATGTTATGTTTTTCACTAACTGAATGTTGATGGCAACCCTGCGTCAAGCAAGTATAAAGGCGCCATATTTTCAGCAGACTTTGCTCAGTTCATGACTCTGTGTCACATTTTTTCAGTTCTTGCAATCTTTTGAACTTTTTCATCATTATTACACTTGGTATGGTGACTGACTCACTGAGGTTCAATATTGGAGCTTCAGCTTCAACTCAGTCCTTTCAGTGAATATTCAGGATTGATTTCCTTTAGGATTGACTGGTTTGATCTCCTTGCAGTCCAAGGGACTCTCCAACACCACAGCTCAAAAACATCAATTATTTAGTGTTCAGCTTTCTTTATAGTCCAACTCTCATAACCACACATGACTACTGGAAAAATCATAGCTTTGACTAAATGGACCTTTGTTGGCAAAGTAACGTTTCTCCTTTTTAATATGCTGTCTAGCTTGGTCATAGCTTTTCTTTCATAGCTTTTTCCTTCCAAGGTCATAGCTTTTCTTCCAAGCATCTTTTAATTTCATGGCTGCAGTCACCATCTGCAGTGCTTTTGGAGGCCAAGAAAATAAAGTCTGTCACTGTTTCCATTGTTTCCCTCTATTTGCCATGAAGTGATGGGACCGGATGCCATGATCTTAGTTTTCTAAATGTTGAGTTTTAAGCCAACTTTTTCACTCTCCTCTTTCACTTTCATCACAAGGCTCTTTAGTTTCTCTTTGCTTTCTGCCATAAGGGTGGTATCATCTGCATATCTGAGGTTATTGATATTTCTCCCAGCAATCTTGATTCCAGCTTGTGCTTCATCTAGTCCAGCATTTAGCATGATATACTCGGTGAAATGTACTCTTATAAGTTAAATAAGCAGGGTGACAATATATAGCCTTGATGTACTCCTTACTCAATTTGGAACCAGTCCATTATTCCATGTCCAGTTATAACTGTTGCTTCCTGACCTGCATACAGGTCTCTCAAGAGGCAGGTCAGGTGGTCTGATATTCCCATCTCTTGAAGAATTTTCCACAGTTTGTTATGATCCACACAGTCAAAGGCTTTGGCATAGTCAATAAAGCAGAAGTAGATGTTTTTCTGGAACTCTCTTGCTTTTTCTATGATCCAACAGATGTTGGCAATTAGATCTCTGGTTCCTCTTCCTTTTCTAAATCCAGCTTGAACATCTGGAAATTCACAGTTCACATACTGTTGAAGCCTGGCTTGGAGAATTTTGAGCATTACTTCCCTAGCATGTGAGATGAGTACAATTGTGCAGTAGTAGGAACATTCTTTGGCACTGCCTTTCTTTGGGATTGGAATGAACTGACCTTTTCCAGTCCTGTGGCCACTGCTGAGTTTTCCAAATTCCCTGATGCTGGGAAGGGTTGAAGCCAGGAGGAAAAGGGGATGACAGAGGATGAGATAGTTGGATGGCATCACTGACTCGATGGACATGAGTTTGAGTAAGCTCTAGGAGATGGTGATGGACATGGAAGCCTGTCATGCTGCAGTCCATGGGGTCACAAAGAGTCAGACATGACTGAGTGACTGAATTGAACTGAACTAGCATTTTTCAGCAATAAATTATTTTTAATTAAGGTATGAGGGCTTCCCTCGTGGTTCAGTGGTGAATAATCTGTCTGCCTGGGTCGGGAAGATCTCCTAGAGAGGAAAATGGCAACCCACTCCAATATTCTTGCCTGAGAAATCCCATGGACAGAAGATCCTGGTAGGCTACAGTCCATGGGGTCACAAAAGAGTCAGACACAACTTAGCAACTAAACAACAACAATTAAAATATATACCTAGCTTTTTTAGGTATAATGTATTACATACTTAACAAACTGCTGCTGCTGCTGCTGCTAAGTCACTTCAGTCGTGTCCAACTCTGTGCGACCCCGTAGGTGGCAGCCCAACAGGCTCCGCCATCCCTGGGATTCTCCAGGCAAGAACACTGGAGTGGGGTGCCATTTCCCTCTCCAATGCGTGAAAGTTAAAAGTGAAAGTGAAGTCGCTCAGTCGTGTCCGACTTTTAGCAACCCCATGGTCTGCAGCCTACCAGGCTCCTCCGTCCATGGGATTTTCCAGGCAAGAGTACTGGAGTGGGGTGCCATTGCCTTCTCCAAAAAAACTACAGTATAGTCTAAACATAAATTTTCTATGCAGTGGGAAACCAAAAAGTTTTGTGACTCACTTTATTGTGATATTGGTTCTATTGGAACTGAATCCACAGCATCCCCAAGGTCTATCTGAACATAGGAGTGAACTGTATGAATTGTTCCATCTGTACTTTTTCACATAGACATATATCTTATAACTCTTCCCACGTGAGCACTGTAAGTCTACCCTATTCTCTTTTACTTCATCATTTTATTCTGTAATATTGGATGAATCACAATTTATTTCCCTAATTATGGGTGTTTAAATGGTTTCTCATTTTTTGCCATTATAAGCAGTGCTACACTGAAAATCCTAACTGATGCTTTTCTGTACACATGTAGAAAGCATCACTTTGACAGAAACAGGAAAATAGAAGTGATAGTTCAAAGAATATGAACACTTTTACTTTGATATATACTCTCAAATTGACCTCCAAAAGACTCTACCATTTTATACTCTCTCAACATTGAAAGCAATAGAGTTTTTAAAAACTTTCAGTCTCATGGGTAAAGCATTCAGTTCAGTTCAGTTCAGTTCAGTCGCTCAGTCGTGTCCAACTCTTTGCGACCCCATGAATCGCAGCACGCCAGGCCTCCCTGTCCATCACCAACTCCCGGAGTTTACTCACACTCACATCCATCGAGTCTGTGATGCCATCCAGCCATCTCATCCTCTGTTGTCCCCTTCTCCTCCTGCCCCCAATCCCTCCCACCATCAGAGTCTTTTCCAATGAGTCAGCTCTTCGCATGAGGTGGCCAAAGTACTGGAGTTTCAGCTTTAGCATCATTCTTTCCAAAGAAATCCCAGGGCTGATCTCCTTCAGAATGGACTGGTTGGATCTTCTTGCAGTTCAAGGGACTCTCAAGAGTATTCTGCAACACCACAGTTCAAAAGCATCAGTTCTTCGGTGCTCAGCCTTCTTCACAGTCCAACTCTCACATCCATACATGACCACTGGAAAAAATAGATGCTGAAGCTGAAGCTCCAATACTTTGGCCACCTGATGCCAAGAGCTGACTCACTGGAAAAGACTCAGCTGACGGGGAAGACTGAAGGCAGGAGGAGAAAGGGGCAACAGAGGATGAGATGGTTGGATGGCACCACTGACTCAACGGACATGAGTTTAGCTCCAGGAGATGGTGAAGGACAAGGAAGCCTGGCGTGCTGCAGTCCATGGGGTCGAAAAGAGCTGGACACAACTGAGCAACTCGACAACAAAATGAACATTCCAGCTGCATTTATAGGAAAGTCATCTGGAGAGACATGGACCCCAGAGTTCCCCGGGGTCACACATGTGTATTTGGGGGCCACAGTAGAAATCTTGGAGCTCTCTTTGCTGTAGCTGCATGTTCTAAAGGGGTTTGTGATGAGCCTTTCTTGTTTGTATAATACAGTCTCAAGCTATATGCAAAAGATGAAGAACATGAGCAAGACCAGAGATGCCCGAGGCCCGACCTTGAAGCTGAAGGCTGTGCAGGGGGTCAGACCAGCCTTCCCATAGCCCGCCAGCCTCCTGAGGAGGCAGGAGGCCTTTAGTCCTCCGGTGCGAAAGTTCTCGTCATCCATGGTGACCTCTGAAGCCGGGCACCCTGCTCCGTCTTCCTTCCCTATTGAAGGCACTGGGGCACATTCCTTCCAGGGGTTCTGCTGGCACTAGGGCCAAGTCTATACACAGAAAAGCTGACTGATGGTCACGAGCAAGAGAAGAAAATCACGTACAGGAGCCAGGCTCTCAGCTAAGACCGACACCTCCTCCCTGCAGCACTAAAGCCCAGGGGGCGGTGGAGGTGGGGGACGGAAGTCTGCCTCAGTCAGGACCCTGGTGCGCTCACATGCGTTGCGCCCACGATGACAGCCCCAGAAAGAGGGCTGAGCACACGGAGGGCACCGGGCATGGGCGGGCGCCGCTGCACGTGAGCACCTACGCTCCCTGGAGCCCCGACCCGATCCCAAACCCAGCACAGCAGATGAGTCATGAGACGTGTCATGGTGGCTGCTGCCCTGGCGGCTCCCGGAACCTCCACGGCCGATGGCCACGCAGGGAGGACAGGGGACCCCATGGAGGTGCCGGGGGATGTTGGGGATCACCTGGCTGGGGGGATGGGATGGGGACGCCCTGGGCTGAGCCCCCGCATCGCAGCAGAAACCACCTGCGGTGGGTGGAGGCCGGGCCTGCCCGGGACCCTCCAGGCCCCACTGACCAGGTGCCGCCAGTCTCTGGCCCTCTGGCCTTGGTACCCCCTGTCAGTCACGGGCTGTAACCAGCAATTACCAGAGAAAACCACAAATGGCTGCACGAAATTGTCCCAAATCCCCAAAGCAGGGAACGCACAAACCTCCCAGGGACGAGGGCATCTGCAGGCGCATCCGGCTCTCAGTGCTCCCTCGGACCCCTCCCGAGCCACCTCCGGGCGGCCCCCCTTCCGCCCCCTCCTCATTTTGGCGCCTTCAGGACTCCGGCTCTCCTGCAGGAAGCCCGTGGTCCCCGCAGACGTCGCGGCTTCCTTCGGAAGTTGCTGGCTGGAGCTTGAGGTTGGTGGCAAGCGGAGCAAGTCCTGCTAATTAGAAGTGAGCAGCGATGACTGGCCATCGGAAATGGGGTGATTACATGCTCGGGGCGGAGTGCTGCACACGGCACCCTGAGTTACAGCCGTGGGGCGACTTCCCTAGGACTCGGCTCCACGGTCCCCTCCTGGCAGCTGCTGGACACACAGCCCCCTTCCCAGCCAGGACTGTCTCCCTCACATATGAGGTCCCCCAGGGTGAGAAGGACAGCCTCATGAGCCCCAGGGCATGGAGGGGTGGTCTCTCACACCCCTTCCTGAAGTTGGGAGCCCACGGGCAGGTGGGGAGCAAGGCAAAGCTTCCCAGCCCCCTCTCTCTCTGAGATCCCACGTGAAGCAGCACATGGAGGGCAGTGGGGATCCCAGCTCGGCCCTCTGGGCCACTGGGCAGGAGTCCTAGAGGGGAACCCCAGACAAGACCTCAACTCCTGGAGCTTGTCTGCAGGAGAGAGGGGACAGGGCAGGAACAGCACCCAGTGATGGGCTCCAGCGCATCTGTGGGGTTGGAAGCTGGGGTGTTTATGTGCCAATTCCTGCTGCCTGTCCAGTGTCCAGAGGGCTCCTGGGCTGGCCAGCTGTGGCAGAAGCAGAGGGAAGCACCCCTGTGGGGCTGGAAGTGCCCCCTGTGGGTCCCTGGTGCAGGGCAGAGAGCAGGACTAGGGGACCATTCCTGAGCACATAAGCATACAGTATGTGCTTAATGAATGCAGGCACTCTCCTGGGAGTGAAAAGCAAAGCGAATGAGGGAAGCTGTTCCCTCTCCCACTCTCTGCCCAGCCCTAAGGGGTTAACAGCAGGCTGGCAGGTCCCCTGTGCCAGCCCCTCCCCACCCCCATGCCCATTCATCCAGTCCACACAGGGCTCCGTTGTCCACCAAGGCCCACGCCGGGAGGCAGAGACTTCAGGCCACCGTCCGAGCACACGCGGGCTCGGCAGGACCACAGAAGAGGCCGCTGGCCTGCTCACCAAGCTCCTGGAGCTGCCGGCCGGTTTGAGGGGCCCCCAGGATGGGGCTCTGGATGGGCCCACCGCCCCCTGCCTTTCACTGGCCTCTGTCCGCAGCGACAGCCAAGAACGTCAGCCCTGCCACTCCCCACTTGCGTGGCCCAGAGCCTCAGTGCCCCACCGCCCCGGCACCTCCCAGGGAGTCTGGGAGCGTGAAGTGGCCGTGTGGGTGGCAAACGTCCTCTCCTGCTCACAATCCCTCCCAAAACCAGGGTCTCATCTAAAGCCAAGGTGCTGGACTCCTTGCAGCTGCCTGTGGCCAACTCTCCCCTCAAGGCTCCAGACTGGCCCCCTGGGCAGCCCGAGGATCACTTCCAAGACTAGCAGCCTTGGCTCATCCATACTGGTTTCAGGAACTTGCAGAGAGGGTGTCTGGTCGGAGTCAGAGGTCACTACACCCCAGGGAGCATCCACTTGGGGCCAGAGGCCCTGGTGATGTGTCTGTGCCATGAGGCCAGCCCTACCCTGGGCCCAGCACCCTCTTGCTGGGTTCCCAGGGCCCTGGCCAGCAGCTCCCCCTCCTCAGCCAACCCGCGCCCCCCAGGCTGGCACCGTGCCCTCAGGCCCCTGCAGAGCCTGGACCGATGGATGCTGGGAGCTTGCAGGAGTCTCTCCTACCTGGCACCCCTGCACTTTCACAGCCACCTCCTTGCGCCCTCGAACTTCTGCCCAAACCTCCCTCATCCAGCCTTTCTGTCCTCTCCCTGGTCTGAATTAGCTTCCCACCCTGAGGCCACCCCCCACCCCGTCCAAAGGAGGGTGAGTAATTATGCTGCTGTGAACTGGAAACACTTCTCAACTGCAGCGACTGAGCAAGCAGGTCCAGACTCCCACCCCGAGCCCATAGCTGCAGGCTGGGCCGCCTGCCTGGCGGTGGGGAGGGCTGAGACCCTGGGGGGAAGGGTGGACCGAGTGGTCTGTCTGGGGCTCCCCTCTCCGCCCACTCATCAGTCACCCAAGGTCAGACACTGAGGGACAGGCTGAGAGAGGGACAGACAGACAAACACTGATAGACAATCGGATGGACTGATGGACAGACAGCCAGATGGATGGATTGGTGGCCGGGTGAATGGGGGTCAGATGGATGTTTGGGTGAATGGAAGGATGGACAAATGAACCAAATTAACAGGGCCTGGGAGGTAGTGGTCTGGCTGGAGTTGAGGGGGGTGGTGCAGAGCCTTCAGCTCCTTTCTCAGGGGTTCATGGTGACAGAAGCCTCGCCTAAGTCCTGAGTCATCCTAATCTGCCTCTGAACTCGGTGAGGGGGTCCTACAGCTGAGCGCATCCCACGTGGCCCCACAGCTTCCTGGGCTCTCTCTTTCAGAGGTCAAGCAGCAACTTCTGTCCCCCAGGTGACGGGCACCCAGGACAGGAAGGCCCTGGGTGAATTCCAGTCCTCGTCACATCCAGATCTCTCTGTGTGCCTGGCCAGGGGGTGCTGAATGGTGCCCCCAAATTTGTGTTCACCAGAACCTGTGATGGGGCCATGTTTGGGAAAGGGGTCTTTGCAGACGCAATAAAGCTAAGGCTCCCTGGATGAGGTCATCCTGGATTGCCCTGGCCAGCCCCAGTCGAGTGCCAAGTCTTCAGAAGAGATGGAAGAGACACCCAGGGGAAGAGGCGGCCGCTTGCCGAGGAGCACCAAGGATCGCCAGCCTCCACCAGAGCACCTCCTCCCTCCACCCGGGGGGGCTGCTCATCCCCTGCCCCCCAAACCTGGCCCCAGCCACGGAGGCTGGGCACCCATTTCACCGGCTGCACCCAGCACCTGTCCTGGGTGTCTCCCCAAACCCTGAGCCCCAGGCAGCAGCTCCGCCAGCCCCACACTACCCCTAGCCCTGTGGAGGGGGCCTGGAGGGAGACTGTGAGCCCGCGCCACTAGCTCCGCCCACACCACTCCCCCTCCCCTCCCTCCTGCCTGGGGGGGCCAGGCGGCTGCTGTCCATCCCTGGACGTGTCATCCCGCTCCACGCCCCCATCGAGGAGAACTCAGCTTCCCCTGAGGAAAGCGCCTTGGGAGGGGTTCTTTTTCTCGACAGGACCCTGAGTGAAGGGCCATCCTGCTGGGAAACCCCCCAAGGCCCAGGGCCACAGGTTGCGACCGCCCCACCTCCACCTGAGGCCTCCTGAGGCCAAGGACACAGGGAAGTGCTCACACCTGAGTCCTGCTGCATCCTCAGGCATCTAGGTCATGGGAGTGCCCCTCACCCAGCCCCCAACCCTCTCCTCCCAGACAGGCCCTGGTGCAGGTTGACACGGGCCAGGCTAAGTGGCAAGGGGTCTTCTCAAGGGCTGCGAGCACGCGGGTCCAGGCTCACCCCGGAGTCCAGGGCTTGGGGCACGGTGCCTGTGGCAGGGCTCCCAGCAGAGGACCCCAGCCCAGCCCCCAGGGTGCCCTCAGAGCTCCACAGGCCTCCCTGGCCTCCCCACCCTCTGAGGTCATTTTCCGCTCAGCCCACACCCGCTGGAAAAAGAGACCAGGACACCTCACTGCCAAGCCAGGGGGGCCGCCGGGGAGCAGCGGGAACCCGACCAGGCAGCAATTTAAACCGGGAGGCGCAGCCCGCCAGGGGAGGGGCTGTTGGGGCCAGCGGGTGCCCTGCAAGGAGAGCAGCCTCCCCTGGCCCTGCCGTGAGGAGACACCACCACCCCCCCGGCCCCACCCTTGCCCCGTGGCACAGGCTCATAGGCTCACCGTGCCTGTGGAGCGCGGCCTCACTCACACTCAGTGGCCCAGATCTGGGCTGGTCTGGGAGCCCCGCCAGCAGAGGGGTGGGTGGGTCAGCCACTCAGTCCTGGGGCCACTGGAGCAAAGGACTGTAAGGCTGGACGGCCTGAAACAACACTAATCTCTCGAAGTCTGCAGCCCGATGTCCAAAATCGAGGTGTCACAGGGCCAGGCTCACCCAAGACTCCAGGGACAGCCCTTCCAGCCTCATCCAGCCTCTAGGTGGCCGGCCTCCCTGGGCTTGTGGCCACTTCCCTCCAGCCTCTGCCTTGTGGTCACACGGCCACCCTCCTCCCCAGTGTCTTTCGGCTCTCCCTTTTTTCGCAAGGACATCAGCCACCCTCCCCCGACCATGCCAGTCCAACTTCAACATAACCTGCTTCGACTGCAAAGACCCTATTTCCCGAGCAAAGTCACTCTCTGAGGTTCTGGGTGGATTTTGAGGGGCCTGTGCAGCATCCCAGGATGTGAGCAGAGCCCCCGAGTCAGGAAGCCGCCTCTGACAAACACGGAGCAGCTTACAGAGCCCAGACCACACGGTACAGGGCAGGCAGCACCTGGTCCTAAAGCCCAAACGCCGCTGAGTGTCAGGAGCCGCTGGAGGCCAGGAGCCATTTCTGGATGCTCAGCTCAGGCACGTTCTCACTGTGGCAACACCATCACCGCCACCTGTCTCAGAACGTCCTCTGTCCTCATCTTTCCCATCTGAGACAGCATCACCAGGTGCATCCAAAACACCATCACTGCCATGCGTAATTAATGCTAAAACTATTAATGAGATGGCTTACATTTTCCTCATTTATTTTTCTAAAGATTTTTTGATGTGGACCACCTTCAAAGTCTTTATCTGAACATTGCTTCTGTTTTGTGTTTTGTTTACTTGGCCAGGAGGCATGTGGGATCTTAGTTCTCCAACCAGGGATTGAACCTGCACCCCCTGCAATGGAAGGCAGGGCCTTGACCACTGGGCCCCCAGGGAGGTCCCACAGATGTTCAAACCAGTTTTACTGAGATTCACGCACTGAAAGTCTGCACTTGGATGGCTTTTAACATATTCAGAGCGATGGAGCCATCTCAATTTTATTTATTTTTTTACTTTTTAAATACTTTGTTTGGCTGTGCTGGATCTTAGTTGCGACCCACAGGACCTTATTCACCAGGGATCGTACCCAGAGGCCCTGCACGGCGCTCTGCAGAGTCTCAGCCACTGGACCACCAGGGAAGTCCCTCCACAGTCAGTTTTGGAACATTTTCATCCCCACAAAGAGCAGCCTTCCCCAGAACCCGCTCCCCTCCCAGCCCCGGCACCACTGAGCCACGCTCTCCCCCCATGGACACGCCTGTTGTCGATGCTTCCCGTACGTGAACCGCAGTCTTCCGCATCCGGCTTCTCTCACTGAGCATCGCATCTTTGAGGTTCACCGTGGGGTGGGCTGTGAAAGAGCTTCATTCCCTCTTCTGGCTGTGTGATGTCCCATCACGTGGGCTGCCACGTTATATTCTTGCTCTCTGTCTTGCAAACCTGGCGAGCATGTCACGTGGAGGGTTCGTCTTGATGTGGACAGGCCACACTGCAGGGCAGCAGCTGAGTGGCCCCTTCAAGTCCCGACTGTCCAACGGCTGACCATGCTGTGCCTTAGACTGCACCAAGACGAGGTGAAGTCAACAGCTCTGATGTTTCAGAAAGGAGACTGTCCTCGAAGATGTTTTCCGATTGGCTCCTTGCCTTTGGTCTTCTAATGTAACAGCTTGCATCTCTGGGGGCAGGTGGGTGGGAAGCCTGTCGCGTCCTTTCAGGTGAGGGGTCCTGACCACATTGCCACGCTGCTCGAGAGGGGCTGGGGCACGGGACGGTGCAGCTGGACCAGAGGCCACCGCCCCACTCCTGAGAGACACGGACACTGCCCACACCTCTCCTCCGAGGGCACCCCCTGGGCCTCAGCCGTGTCCATGGGGACATCAGCCTCAATGTCCCAGGGATGGTGGCTTCTCAGGGGTGCCTGGCATCCCGGTTGGCGAGCTCATCCCAGGTGAGCCCTGGTCCACAGGGTCCCTTTACCTGCCGGACGCCAGCATGTCCACCCACACACCCTGCCTGCAGGCAAGGCCACTGGAGTGTCCACATCTGGCTGAGACCCGGGGGTAGGCACACAGACCCTTTTGCCCCCAGCCCCCCACCATCCCAGCACTCCGGTCTCCACTGAGTCTGGATCCCATGCCGGTCTGGGAGCTGGGTGCTGACGCCCCTTTTACAGACAGGGAAACTGAGGCTCAGGGTCAGGTCAGGGTCACCCTCACTTGGCAGGGCCACACTGACTCAAACCCAGGGTGTTTGGCTCCTGTCTCCTCTGCCTCCCGATTAATACTCATTGTGACCACTCCTCACATGTGGGGTCTTGTCCTGCCCTCAGCAAGGCCAGTGGTCGGTGCAGCCACTTCACATCTGAGGACTGAGGCTCTGAGAGACCCGAGGGGCCGGGGACCACCTGGGAGGCAGGTCCCCACCAGCTCCCCGCTAGGTGGATGGACAGCCCGTGCTGTGGGGCGGGGCACATCCCACAAGGAGCAAACCGAGGCCTGGCGAGGACCCTGCAGTGCCCAGCAAGCTGGTCTCCCCTGGCGTTAGCCTAAGCCACCCCTCAGGGCAGCTCCGCAGCTCCTAAAGGAGGCCTGATGTCTGCAACCGGTCCCCAACTTGGCCAGGCAGCGCACAGGGTCAGCGGCCTCCAGCCCCAGCCAGCGTCTCAGGGTTGAGGGACAAGGTGGGTCTTATCTGAGGCCCCTGTGCAACCCAGATGCCCTGGGGTGGGCCACTGGGCTCCCAGCTGCACCACACTCCCTCTAGGAAGCAGAAGCCTGGGTCCCTGGCATGGGATGTCCTGACGGAGGGCCCTCACACACCAGGAGGGGCTGCCTGCCCACCAGCTCTGCGTCCCCACTCCAGGCCCCACAGAACTGGGAGCTGGGCACCCGTGAGTCACCCCATGGAATTCCACCACACGTCCAGCAGGGTGGGGCCTCTGGGCCCCATTGCTCTTGTTAGAAGCAGAAGGAACGTCCTATAGAGGTGCCCCGGCCGCTTGCCAACTGGACTCCAGGGTGTTTTCCAGACAGATCAGGAAGTGAAATCACTCCTCAAGCAGCCCTCTGGGGCTGGGTCAGGGGAGGCATGGCTGGCCCCCAGGGAGGGAAAGGAGAGCCCTCCACGGATTCACCTTTACTGGGGCCTGCTGGCTGCATCCCCTGGACCCTGCTCCCAGTGTCCTGCTGCTAGGAGCCAGGTGCTGGGCAGTCAGGGACCCCGCAACACTGTGCCTGGGCAGGAGGGACAAAGGATACCTTCCAGGGTGAGGTCCATCCGGGCAGAGCTGAGCCCAGGCTGGAGCAAGGGTGGGGCGGGGGGAGGCGGGGTCGTAGGTCAGACCCTGAAGGAGGTGCAAAGATCCCAGTTCTGGGGGCAGGAACCTGACCAACGAGCTCAGGCTGAGCTGAAGAACCACGGAGGGATCTGAGCCCCCTGACCAGACCTGGAGGGCTGGATGGGGTGCAACACAACGCCCACTGCCCCTCCCCCAAGGCGGCCTTGGCCAGCAGAACCCCCTGCGCACCTTGCATTCCAGCCAGGAAAACCCCGCTTCCCTCCCTCTGCTGGGGTTTGCCCAGAAGCAGAAGTATGTTCAGGTCACCTGGGAGCCTGGTGAGGGTCACAGCGGGGTGAGGGTCATGGCAGGGTGAGGGACACAGCCTTCTGCACTGCGCCCCCGACAGGCCCCTGGGCACAGAATTCACTGCTGGAAATTCAGGGAACCCCCAACACCACGGCTCTAAGCGAAACCCGGGGGTCTCGACGGCAGAGCCGATGTATTCTGGGTGGAGGGGACACGGGTCAGGGATCAAGGTGTCCGTGTCTCTGAACCTGCGTTGGCCTGGCTGCAAACCCTGGAGTCCAGTTGGCTAACTGGGTCCCTCTCTCAACTTGGGGGCAGTGTCTGCTGGGTCTGTCCTCCGCCCCCCTGGCGCCAGGCCTGCCTGCTGGGGAGGGGCTGCAGTCAATTAATCTATCAGTTCCTGGTGTACCCTGGCTCCAAGCCCCAGAGAGGCCAGTAGCCGCTCACGTGGAGCCCGCGGGTGGGCTGATAACCCAGCCCCTTCTGGGACGACCCCGCCAGCGGGCTGGAGCCAGGGCCAGAGTTCAAACTCATTAGCACACGCAGAGCTCAAGGCGGGGCCCAAGGATGCCCCCTCGCCCTGACCTCCCGGGTCTCCTCGGGAAGGATCGAGGCCCTCCTCTCCCCTGCAGTCCTCCTCCGAACCCCCTGGTGCACAGGGGGTTCTGGTGGCCAAGGCCGCCTTGGGGGATAGGCAGTGGGTGTTGTATTGCACCCCATCCAACCCTCCAGGTCTGGTCAGGGGGCTCAGATCCCTCCGTGGTTCTTCAGCTCAGTCTGAGCTCGTTGGTCAGGTTCCTGCCCCCAGAACTGGAGTCTTTGCACCTCCCTCAGGGTCTGACCTACGACCCCACCCCCACCCTGCCCCACTCTTGCCACCAGGCCCTGGGCCCCAGCCACCCTGAGTATCAGCCCCGCCAGCTCATGTGGCCCTAGGGGTGAGGCCAGAACGCAGACTAGGGCTGCCCCGGGTCCCCCATGGCTCACCCTCCAGCCTCCACCCTCTGTGCCTGGAAGGCCCCCCAGAGACAGTGCTCTCAGACCCGAGGTGGCGGGAGATGTCTGCACACAGACCACCCCCCCAACTGCTGGTCCGCCACACGGCAGCACACACACTCCACACACATGTGCATGCCCTGCTCTGAGCACAGGGTGGAGAGGAGCTGCAGAGACCCTCAGACCAACATCCTGCATCCGCCTTGGGAGTCCCGGTGCAGAGCTGTTTTTCTGGCCAGGCCAGGGGGCCTGGTGGAGGGGAGGTGGTGTGTTGCCCCCAACCCAGTGAGGAGCCTGGGGGACAGAGAAACTGTCAGAGCACTGCCCTGGGAGGTGAGTCTGTACCTTCAGAGGGTCTCTAACCCAGGGTGGGATGCCCTTGCAGGCTGGCCACGAGGCTGCCTGGGGCTCTCACATACCCTGGCCCCAGACCTGTCCATGTGCAGGGCAGGGGAGGGCTGCTGCCCCCACAGACTTCCAGGGCATGAGGAATCATGGCCACTCCCCCGGAGGCCACCTCAAGGGCTGGTCCAGGACACCTGCTGGCATCCCTCAGGCCGGTGTCTGCAGGTGGGCCGGTCCCACCCTCGCATACCTGGACTCCAGGTGACCTGATTACCGAGCTCACACACCCTAGGGGGGCGGGCCACTGGGCTCCACCGTCTCAGCCAAACCCTGATTCCTCCAGACAGCAGTGAGACGACCGTGAGCATCTCAGGGGCCCCCCCAAGAGTGGCAGGGTCCCCACAATTCCTGAAGATGAAGTTAGAGAGAAGGCTGTCCAGGCGGACCCCAACCCCTCCCGCACCTTCCGCCTGGGACTCAGATGGCTCTGCCATCCATCCATGTGGGTGCAGACGGCCTCGGCTGGCAAGCTGGGGGCCGAGACGCCAGCCCGGCCGGCCGTTGCCCTGTCTGCCGCCAGCCCACGGTGCGGCGTGCTGGGGCTCAGCTGCCTTCTGAGAGCGGGGTCCCCTGCTTGCTGGTTTGTGGCCGCCTTAATCCCGCACTAATTAGATTTCTGCGTTGGTGGTGAAAGGGCCCCGTGCGTGCCAGCCCCCGGCTAGCCCAGCCCGCGGCTTATTTTGCACAGAATTTTAATTGTTTCCAAATTAATCCTCAGACTCAGTGAGCTCAGCGCAGATAAGCCATCACAGGGAGGGAAGCAGCCGCCTTCCCAGCTCCTGGCTGGGGCTGGCCGCCTCCAGCGGGGCGGCGAGGGGAGGCCAAGCCTCGGACATGACGCGATCGCCCAGAAATGTCCAGGCCTTCTCTCGCCTCCACATCCGAGGACACGGCTGGGCTGCCCGGCCCGGGGACTTCTCCTTCTGTCTGCTCTTGGCTCAGCTCCCCTCCTAATCCTATTTTCACCAGTTTCTATCCAATTTAATACATCTTCTGTAAGTCAAAATTAATTACCCTGTGTGCTTCCAGCCCTCCGTCTCCGCTCGCTGTTCCGAGGGTAGGCTCAGAAACGAGGGGCTTGGAGGGCAGGCAGATGCGGCAGAGGAAGACAGCCCCACACCTGGAGGACACTTTGGGGCTCCACTTCTGCCCCAGGGAGCCCCACCAAGCTGAAGCCGCAGCAAGAAGGACCAGCCTCTCCCTCCAGGAAGCCTTCCCTGACCACCTCGGCCTCCCTCAGCTCCGCTGACAGCCACGTGTGCCAACACCGAGCCTGCGCTCCCCACTACCCTCAGGGAAGGACCCATGAAGGATTCACCTTACAAAATGTGTCCATTACAGTCGGATTAAAAAAAGGAATAAAGATACCAAAAGCATAGATGACAAAAGAAAAAAAAAAACCAGATAAATGACTTCGGCAAACTAAACACTAGCATGCTGAGAGATCCCTGGTGGCATAAGAATCCACTTGCCAATGCAGGGGGCATGGGTTCAACCCCTGGTCCAGGAGGGCTCCACATGCCACGGAGCAGGTAAATCCATGCACCACAACTGCTGAGCCTGCGCGCTGCAGCTACGGAAGTCCTGAGCTCCGCAACAAGAGAGACCACCGCAATGAGACGCCTGTGCACACCAACCAAGAGCGGGCCTCACTCACCACAACTAGAGAAAGTCTGGGTGCTTAGCGATGCAGACCCAGCACAGCCAAAAATTATAAGCTAAACAAAAACCCCAGACAACTTGTGCTGCAAAGGCACCACCAGGACAAGGAGAAGGCAACCTGCAGGTCGGGAGACGTCTGCAAATCAGGTTCTGATAAAGGAGTGGCAAAGGGGTCTAGAATTCACAGAGAACCCAAACAGCAGCAGCAACAGGAAGACAAACCGCCTACTTTAAAAAATGGGTAAAGGATCTGAACAGACGTTTCTCCAGAGGAGATACACAAGTGGCTAGTGAGCAAATGAAAAGGTTCTCACCATCATCACTCACTCAGAAAATGCAAACTAAAACCACAATAAGAGGCCGCCTCGCACGCACTAGGAAGGCCAGGATCAAGAAACAAAACCAACCAACCCCAGAACATGACGCGTCTTGGGGAGGATGTGGTCGTGGAAGCCTGTGCCCTGCTGGTGGGGACGGGAACAGCGTGGCCCCAGGGAAGACAGTTACAGTGCCTCCTCCAGAGGACAGACGCAGAGCTGCCACGAGACCCACGATTCCAGGTGGGCACCCGAAATACTGGGAAACATGTCCACACAAGAACTTCTGCACACGTGTTCACAGCGTGATTCACACCAGCCCAAAGTGATAAAACAACCCAAACCTCCAATAGAGGAGTGGATGACCCTAAAGTGGTCCATCCACACAGTGAGTCTGATTCAGCCATAGAAGGAAGCGTTGATACACACTACACACGGGCGATCCTCAGAAACATCCCACTCAGCAACATAAGCCAGACACAGAAAGACACATACTGTGTGGTTGCCCCTCCATGAAATGTGCAGAACAGGCAAATTCACTAAGACAGAACATGGACTAGTGGTTGTCTAGGGAGAGGGGCTGAGGGAGTGCTGGCCGAGGGGTAGGGGCTCTCCTTCAGCGAATAATGAATGAATTGTTTCAAAACTGGCTGTGATACTGGCTGCCTGACTCTAGTATCTGTCACGAGTATTAAGAACCACTGAGTCTTACACTTCAAACTGGCAAACCTTACGTAGATGAAGTATGTGTGCATGCTGCGTCACTGCAATCGTGTCCGACTCTTTGCGACCCCATGGACTGTAGCTCACCAGGCTTCTCTTTCCATGGGATACACCGGGCAAGAATGCTAGAGGGGGTTGCCATGCCCTCCTCCAGGGAAATCTTCCCAATCCGGGGATCGGACCCACACCTCTTACATCTTCTGCATTGGCAGGTGAGTTCTTGACCACCGCACCACCTAGAAGCCCACGGGTGAAGTATATTAATAAAAGGGAGTAATAAGAAATGAATAATGAGTGGAGAGAGGAAGAGGAAATATCGAAAGAAACCAACACGTTCAGGGAGTGCCCAGAGCCCCCAAGGCAGGTTGAGCTGGGTCACGCCCTCTGCTTGGAGCTTCCTGGTGGGCAGGGCAAAGACGGAAACACACTTATGATGATGCCCTTTGCTTCTAGGCCCTTCTCTTGTGACGGTCAAGTTTGACCCCAGCAGAGTGGGCAGGAGGCTGGCTTCACAGCCGAGAACCCCGAGGCACACCCAAGATCACAAGCTGGCCAACAGCAGAGCCCAGGCAGGCACTCCGCACAGCCTGCAGCCGCCCCACCTGCCCGCTTGTGTCCATGGAGGTATGCATGGTCACCACCAGCAAAAGGTGCCACATGGGGCCTTTCCAAAGGGGGTTCTGTAGCCTGTTGTTGAAGTGGGGGGGTCCACCCTCCACAGGGTGACCCACCGGGACCAGCCCGGTGTCCTTTGCACAGAGGGCAGTGGTGGGAGCACCTCCAGGGCTCATTACAGATGGCTGCTGGCCAGAGAGGCTGCTCCGGTCACCACCGTGACTAAAGCCTAAAGAATGCCTGAAGCCTTGAGGCTTTTATGAAAGGATCGCTCCCGAGGGTGTTTGGGAGCCTCTTGGTCCCTGGGTGGGGAGACCCTGGCTCCTGAGGTCGTCGGCTGGGCCCCTCGGACGTGCACACAGAAGCAAAGCAACCCATGGATCTGAGCAGCCCTCCAGACGTGGCTGTCTCTCCAAGGCCCCAGGCCCTGGGGGTGTCTGGGCTTGTGGTCTCAGTGGTGTCTTCCTCTTCACCACTTTTCCCTGGCCGAGCGGGGAGCGGGCGCCAGGAGGCCTCAGTTCCCACGGCCAGCGGTCCCTCAGAGGCCTCCCCAGAAGCCCTGGCTGGGCTCCCCCAGAGGGGGAAACTGGGGTCCCCACAGTCTGCACGTCACCCGCTCTCTTTCCTGGGGCCCTCAGCACGGGGCTCTGCCCTATCTGCAAATGTCCGGCTTTGTGGTTCCGCAAGCATCGAGCTGACCTCAGGTCTCCAGCAGCACTCAGCTCAGAGGCCAGGGCCCCGCAAACCCCAAGGCCTTTTGCCAAAGGGAGCCACGTTGCTGCCTGCACCCCGCTTCCCTCTACAGGACTGCGGCAGGAGGGAGCGCCCAGCCCTGCAGCAACCCTGCCTGGAGTTTAGACGAGTGGTCAGGCCTGACTTCTGATGACCAAGCTCTGAAGGGGCCCCCGGGGTGGACGGGAGGGCAGGAGGCTCCCCAGGGCACGGCAGGGTCTATCCTGGGGCCTGTCCAGTTGCTGGTGGATCCCGCGTGCCAGGCTGTAAGTCCCAGTCTCCCTGCGTGCACTGTATCTACAACCTTCCCCAAGGATTCCGATCCCCTGGGTTAGGGTCCACCCCACTCAGGCATAACCACCACTTAGCTTCACTATTAATGCAATGACTGTGTTTCCAAATGAGGCCCACCTGGAGGTCCTGGGGGTCAGTGCTTCAGCACAGGGATTCAGGGACACAGTTCAGCCCTTAACACTCCTGCCAGAACCCCACCATCAACACGACTTGCATCTGGGAGTGGCATTCATCCAACACCACTGCCGGCCTGGGTGCAGACTCTGGGCATTAGTGCAGCTCTCCCGGGCTTGGCGCAGGGAGCAGGGGGCCGTTGGGCCGTGATTCCTAGGGGTGCCAAGTCCCCATGGGCTGCACTGGGACTAGAGAGCATCTGGGTGGGCTCAGTGTCATCTCAGGGGTCTTCAGACGTAGAAGAGGGGGCCAGGGAGACGCAATGCTGTGAGGAGGACACAACGGGCCATTTCTAGCTGTGAACGTGGAGGAGGGGCCACGAGCCAGGGATGGAGCATCTGCGGACGCTGGAGAAGGCAGAGCACGTGTTCTGCCCTGAGCCTCTGAGGAGCCCGGCCTGTAGACACTCCGATCTCAGCCTCTGAGGCCCAGGTGGGGCTTACGACCGCCAGCCTGGGAGAGAATGAGCCGCCGTCCTAAGGCGCTGAGTGTGGTGGTTTGTTAACCAGTGCACCCCTGCCCACCGAGCCACCAGGATCCCACAACCAGGCCCTGAGCCCTGAGCCACCATGCAGATCCAGCAAACCAGGCACACAGCGTTCTGAGTGCCGGCCTAGTGCCACGGATGGTTCCGCAGGACAGCCACACCCCTGACGCCATGAAGGCCAGGCCCCGTGAGCGCCGTCTCGGTAAGAACAGCTCACCTTGCTGGTGATAGCGGCTCTGAACGTACCTGTCGTGGCTAGGGCCTGGGGCCGCTTTGGGGCCCATGGCATCCCGACAGGGCTATGTGCCCTCCTGTACCACCCCGGGCCCTGGAGGCCTCTGTCCTCCACCAACCCTGGCCCAAGAGCCAGTCAGCCCATCTGCTCCGAGCAGATGTGGCCGCAGAGGGTGGGCCCAGACCCAGCACACATGGCCCCGAGCTCTGGCCGTGAGCAGCACCCCGGGGCAGTGGCCACCAGCAGGCTAGGGCACTGTCTCCATCGCTGGGACTGGTGGAGTCAAGCTGCCCCAAACTCTAAGCTTGGGAAGCGTGCGCTGTGCTCCAGGCCAGCCCCCTGCTCAGACAGGGAGACTGAGGCTCACAGGGGCCACCAGCTCAGAAGTCCACTCCTGAATCCCCACCCCCAGGGACAGCTCAACCATCCCCTTGTGTGGACAGACTCAGGGAGTGGCCATGAGGCAGGTAGACACCCACAGTGTTCAGACTGCTACTGGGTGGGGCATCTGGACCTCGGCCCCCACCTCCCAGGAGCTGGAAATAGCTGCTCGAGAACTATCAGGCCTGGAGGAACCCCAGGCCTGTCTCCAGGAAGCACAGCTCGGGTGGGTCTCCAGGGCCCACCCCTTAGCAAGTGAGCTTGATAAGGGGTCCCCTCCCGGGGACCCCTCCAGACAGCCACTGACCATTCCCACAGGCCTCACCTGTCCCACTCACCCACCCGTCCTCCTGGGTAAGGTGCCCAGGGCTTTACGCTGCTCAGAAACAGAGCTTCACCCAGACCCAGGGCCCACCTCCCAGCCCAGCTCCTGAGAGCCCAGCACACAGTAGGGCCCCCTCAACACCTGTCACATGCAGGCAGAGGGAGGGTCTCCTGGCTGCTGGGACCCTGAGCAGAGCTGGACTGCTCCCTGGGCCCCACCAGCCTGTGCTCCCCACCCTTGGCCAGCTCCTTCTGGAGCCGCTGGAGGTCAGAACAGCCCAGGAGAAGCCATTAGGGGCCCGGATTCCCAGTGGATCTGGGGTAGGCGGGGCATTCGAGTAGGAAAACTCTGACACCTGCTTCACAGGCAGAGGAGGGTGCAAAGGGAATTACATACCTGCTAACTGCATGGGTCCCTATGTGTGTGCACATGCATGTGTGCACAAGAGCACGGCACTATGTGCACACACATATGCAGGCGAGCTCAGCACTATGTGCACACGTGTGCATACATGTGTGTGGATCTAACTTGGGAGTGCTCTGGAGAGCTTTGGGAGCCATGGAGGACCCAGCCAAGCCCCAGGATCCCCGTGGGCCATGGGCACATGTCCTCCATAGACACTGCTGGTACCTGGCCCTGGGCCTGGGGTGGGCGGGGCGGGCCCCTGGGGCCTCACCCCCTCAGCCGTCCCCCTGCCTGCTCTGTGGCTGTGGGAGGGCCTGTAGGGGGGCAACGGCACAAACAAAGCAAGGGAGGTGGGAGCCAGCTCGGCCTGTCCCAGGACCAGGCAGCATCGGGGGGACGTGCTTGCATCCCAAGACCCCGGGTGGCCCCTTGCAGCGCTCTGCGGCGATCCCAGGCTGCCTTCCCAGAGTGTGGATTCCGGAGCAGCTGTCCAGCTATCAAATCACCTTGGGAAACACAGACAGAGGCTGCCAGGCCATGCCGGTAATCTGTGCCTTCCCAGGGACATGGTGGCCACCGGGGAGCCCTGAAGACTGATTTTCCACTCGATTTAACCAGCCGTCATCCCTCCCAGTGTGAACCCCACCGTGCTCAGGCAGAGCTGCACTGGGCCTCCCCAAACCCGGCCCCACCTGCCTGTGGGGGCTGCTGGGTGTCAGCAAGCTACCTTCACCCCAAATGGGCCCCACGCTGAGCATTCAGGGGCCTCTGTGAGAACCTGACTAGCCGGCAGGTCTGTGCTTCTTCCAGTATGTGTGGGCCAGAAAGAGAACTCCACCAGCGTCATGAACCACCTCTGGAAGACTCCTTTCTAGCAGGCTTGAACTCAAATGGATCATCTTGAAGACAAGCAGGTCCCAGGCGGCCCACGGGTCCAGCAAGGCAAACAGCACTGACAACATCCCCCTCGAGTGAGGTCACATCCGAACAGGTGTCGGGCAGGCAGATCAGGTTCACTGGCATCTTTCAGCGCCTACGACGCTCCCAGCTCCGTGCCACCCCGCAAGCAGCTTCAGGCAGAGAAGCATGTCATCCCTGAGGCCCAGAGGGGGGTCCCCTCTGAGGTTGGGCTGGGGGTGGGGGCCGAATAAGCCCCCAGGTTTTCTGACCTGGGTTGGGGGGCGAGTGAGGTCACAGCCCAAGGGGGAGGGAGCCGAGCCCCTGACCTCACGGATGCCCAGCCAGTCAAGCAGGGAGATGGCTTCTCAGGCTTCTGCAGAGCCCGTGGGGGCCATGTGCCTGCTCACCCCTCCCCAGCCCCGGGGCCATGGGAGTCAGGACAGAGTCAACCCCCCAGGAGCCTCCCCTGCCGTGTGGTGCGGGCAGGGAGCCAGCGACAGACAGGGAGGCAGACTGAAGGGATGCGGCCACTAGCCAGGAGCACCACAGACGTCCCAAGACCAGGCAGCTGCAGGAAGCCTCGGCAGACGCGGGCCAGGAACCCAGGATCAGGCAGGCTTAAAACGGGAACACACTCTATTGCACTCTGGACGCCAACTCGGAAATCAACGTGTCAACAGGGTCGAGTTCCTCCTGAGGCTCTAGCAGAGGGTCCTCCGGGCTTGTCTGGCCCTGGTGGCCTCTGGTGGCCACGCGGCCCCAGCCTCTGCCCTGTCCTGACACAGCTGTCCTCCTCTGTGTCTTCACAGCATCTCCCATGGCAGGTGAACCCGGGCGGTGCCCTGTCCTGCACAGAAGGAGCAGCTGAGAGTTGCTTGCTCGCCAGCACTCCTGGGGTCACAGTCCTCCTGGAATCCCTGTCTCCAGAACCCAGGCTGGGACGTACTGGGCTCAGACCAGTTGCCTCGACACCTGGAAACCAATGAGGGGAGATCCTGGCTGGGAGATGCACTCAGAGCTCACCGGCCGCACCTTTCTGATCCCTCTCCCATGGCGGGGAGGGTCTTCTGCCCACGGACAGGCCACGTGGACACATCAGCGCTACCCCGGAGCGGATGCAGCTAGGGAACCCACCGCACTGCTTGCTCACCCACGTGCTTGCTAGCACACCCGTGCGGTGGCACCGTCCGGCTTCCGCGTCAGGCGCAGGTGTGTCCCAGGGGCTGCCCTGCTGGTTAACAGCCTTGTTTTAAACTCAGGGTTAATGCTACAGTCCAGCACCCGACACCTCAACCTGACACCAGGAAGTCCTTCAGGGTCCCTCCGCGCCCGGCCTTTCTTATGGCCTCACACTCAAGATGCTGGATGCCCCTGCCTGCCCCACCCCAGGGAGGCTGAGGTGGGTGGACATGCTGGACCTGGACGCAGGATGGGGCACTGGTCGCCTGGAGACCCAGCCTCGGCCGGGATGTGCTGGCCGTCAGCCGTGCCTGAAGCTGCTGCTGCTGCAGCCTCACCAGGTCTGGAGCAAGCCAGTTGGGCACGCCGCAGCCAGGCCAGGGCCCCACCTGGACAGCCCCATGTTCCTCCCTCTGGAAGGACCAGGAGACCCGCCTGGTGGGCGTTGTGCCCACCTGTCCCTGCGCAGGTGCCCCAGGTCTGGCCCTCGACAGTCCAGCAGTGGGCATGTGACCTGCAGGTACGCGGAGGACGGGGCTCAGACCGCCGCAGCGTTCCTGGGCTTCGGGTCTCAGGGTGTCCTCTCATTCCCACAGAGCCCCTTCCATGGCCCCTGTCTGGATACCTGCTGGGCATCCAGCCACAGACTGGGCATGCAAACTCGCCCCAGGACACCTTGCGCCCTCCACCGGCCTCCTCTTCTCAACAGGACCCATGACCCCCCACCCTCATCCCCGGGAGAGGCTCTGCCCTCGACTTCCTCTTCTTTTATTAAAAGCACAAGCAGGGAATTCCCCAGGGGTCCAGTGGCTAGAGGACTCTGCGTTTTCACTGCTGAGGGCACAGGTTCAATTTCTGGTGAGGGAACTGAGATCCCTCAGGCTGCACAGTGAGGCCAAAAAAATAAATAAATCAGGCCAGACCACTTGCAGAACAGGCTCTGGGTTTGCCATCTGCCTGGTCCATCGGGACCCCCCAGTACCCCCGAGAGGCAGCTCCAACCTCACCTGGGGGTCCCTCCTGCCCACAGGCCCCAGTGTTCCCCAGAGCAGCCCCTGGCCTGCCCTGAAGGATGGTCTGTGAGCAATGAGGTCCTGCCTCCCTTGGGCAGGCTGATGCGGGTTGTGCAGGGCAAAGGCAGGACACCAGCCAGGATGCCCCGGTCACGGGTGGACCCAGGAGCGTGGGGGACGGGGCCTGCGGGACCAGGATGAAGACCCGTGCCCAGCATCTGCAGGCCCAGGTGGAGGGCACAGGAGACCCTGGGGGCTTGGGGACCCGCAGAGCCTCATGGGTCCTAGGAGCCCCCCAGGGCCCCAGGGAAGCGGGCAGTGGGGCCAAGTTCCTTCACTGAGGGCCTGGCAGAGCCCGCAGGGGTGGGAGGAGGGCGTAGAGCCTCCCGGGGAGGATTGGGGGTGGCCAGCTGCCCCCTGTAGGCTGCACCTGGGCCAGAAGGGTGTCCCCGCCAGGCTTTGGTTACCTGGCCTGGCAGAGCTGCCCGAGGCTCTGGGCACGTCCATCCTGCTGGGCATCCACGCTCTCCTCCCTGTGCTTGATGCCGCTGGAGCTATTTCAGGCGCCTGGTGAAGACATGAGCCGTCTGGCCAGACGGAGCCATGCCCCCGCCCACGGGGCCCTCCCTGCAGGGGCGTCCTGGCCCTGAGTGCTGTGGTGACTCACGCCCGCCGTCGGCCCGCTGGCCGGCTCAGTGCAGGGCGGCCCCCAAGGGCTGCTCGCCCAGGCCCACAGCAGGGAGTTCCCAGTGTAGAGGACCACCGGGCAGGGGCCGCCAGGCTGCTCCTCTCGGGGTCCCAGGCCCAGCCTTCTGCCCCCGGGCACCAACACACGTCCCCAACAGATAAAAGAATTCATACGTGCAGCGACATTCTTCATGCTCCCTCGGAGTCCAGCCCCCACCCCCACCACCACGCAGCACACCATCTTGCTCTGGGCCAGCTCTCAGACTGCCCCCCAATGCCAGGAGATTGAGTGAAGGGCCCACCACCAAGGTCCCAGAGGCCAGGTCAGCCGTGGTGAAGCGTCCTGTCCCCTTGGACAGGGTGGGAGTGACTGGCTCCAGGGCTGTGGCCACAGTGGGAGGGTCAGACACTGAGGCTGGTCCCCAACTGGCCATCACGCCCCAGGGGACAAGACTGCAGACCACCAAGGTCCTACGGCCCTCGGGGCCAGTGTGAGTTCACATTGGTGGTCTCAGGACCCCAGCCCTCGCGGGCACCCGGCTGGAAAGTGGGTGCGGGGGAAGGGCCCTGGGGCTGTATCTGAGATGCCACCCTGCAGGCCAGGCCCTTCCCAACACACGTGCCTGCTCCCCTCAGAGCGACCCTGAACCTGAGCCGGCCAGAAGCCCTGAGCTGGGTGCTGTGGGCACCAGCACCTCCAATCCCAATGAGGGGTTCTGCCCATAGGGCACAGCAAAACTCAGAACCCGCACCTCCCCCATCACCTCCCCTTCCTCCCCACTCCGTTTTCCAAGACTTCAGATATGCACAGAAGCCAGAAAAGGAAATTTCTTCTGCCCAATTCAAGCTGCAGTTCCCGTCCTACCCCTGATGTACCAGTTACTGGAAAGCAATTCCACAAACGCCTTTCTGTAAAGGACGTGTTTTTGGCCAGTTTATACAGCTACCCTTGTTCACCCAAAAATCTGGAAGCTGCCTTCCGCGAGCTGGGCCCTCCCCCTCGGACACTCAGGGAGGTGTTTCTGCGTGAAATATGGCCCTGCTCTGAGGCAGAAGACGAACGGGCGCAGTAAATTCTGGGGTGGAATTTGTTTAACCTATCACCCCCACCACCACCCGCCGGCAGTAAGTGCAACTCTGGGCGGCTGGAGCACCGATGTATTTTTATGACACTTGGCAAGGCCGTTTAGGAGGCTGGAGAAAACGCGCCAATCGGAGCTGCCGCAGAGGTGGGCGCGCTCCCCGGCTGGGTCCTCACCCAGAAAATGTCCTGAAGCCTCACAGACTGCAGCAAACCTGTTCATTCATTCATTCATTCATGGCCGACTTCCCTCTCTAGCCAGGCAGGCTGCTGCTGCTGGACAGAACCAGGAAGACACTGCCCTCAGCCCAGTTCCCCAGCCCCCTGATGTGATGGGACAGGCCCCAGCAAGCGGGAACTTTAGGAACAGCCCAGCAGGAAGGCTGGAGGAAGGAGGGGCCTGCCCTTCAAGTCATCCTGCCAGGTGCCTTCACAGGGAGTGAGCCCCCTGTCTTTGGTTGTAAGGAAGGAGAAGCTGGGGAGCCCAGAGAGAAGGCTGGGCCAGGTGAACCTGGGCCTCTCCAGAAGCGCCCCATCTCGCCGCTCAGACATGGCGCACTGCACAGGCCTGTGTCTGCAGCCACGGGGCAGCGCTGTGTTTTCTTGCCCAAGGCCAGGACTCAGGAGGAGATGGTGGGCAGGCCGTGAAGGTGGGAATTTGACCCAACACACACATCCATGACCCTTGCCAAGAGGCCCAACTCACCACCCTACAGCCCTGGGTCTTGTGAGACAGCGACTTTCAGCTCCAAAGCACAATTTAGGCCTAGGTAACGTCCCTCCACGGCCACCAGTCCCCAGGGGCTGCTGTGGGGCCTGGACCTGCAGGGCACTCAGGAAAACGGGAACAGTTTCAGCTCCAACACCCTCCAAGTATTGATATTTAATCATCTGAGTCTTAATTGAAATAAATTATGAAAATTCTCCCCCACTTTGTTTTGCAGAGAACAGGAATCGATGGATGTGAGATGGGGGAGGGGTGCCCCATGCAGGTGCTGCAGCCCCATCTCTGCCCAGCTCAGAGCCCCCAATTCCAGCTCAGAGCCCCCCATCCCAGCACAGAGACTCTTAGCACAGAGACCCCCATACCAGGGCACGGTCCCCCCATCCCAGGGCACGGACCCCCCCATCCCAGGGCACAGACCCCCCATCCCAGGGCACAGACCCCCCATCCCAGGACACAGACCCTATCCTAGCTCATGGACCCCCTATCCCAGCTCATGGACCCCCTATCCCATCTCACAGACCCCCCATCCCAGGGCACAGACCCCCATCCCAGTTCATAGATCCTCCCATCCCAGGACACAGATCCCCCATCCCAGTTCACAGGCAACTTATCCCAGCTCGCAGACCCCCATCCCAGCTCACAGATCCCCATCCCAGGGCACAGACCCCATCCCAGCTCACGGACTCCCCATCCCAGCACACAGACCCCCACCCCAGCTCACAGTCCCGCATTCCAGCATTGAGACCCCTTCTCTGCCCAGCCAAAGGACTCTGTCCAGCTCAGGCCCGGGGCCTCTGGCAGCATTTGCGTGGCCGTCCTGTGGGCTCCCCCTACCCTGAAGGCCCGTTGGGCACCACCTCTGCTCTGCATCAGTATTGACTCGGGAGTGGGGGGCCTGGCGGCCCACAGGCAGCTTGCAGAGGCACTCACACCTGCCATGCTCCCCGGGCCCCTGAAATGTTTATGGAAGACTGGAACCCACTCTGGGCTTCACATTTACATCAAGAAAGATAACTTTTTTTTTTCTTCATGAAAAGTTCATTAAGGGCTTCTGGAGGAAAAGAAACCTTGAGTCCTTGGTATTCAACTCACCAGGGGTGTGAACCGCACCGTTATGCCCGCCACAAGGCCCGACAGGCATGGAGCCAGGGCGGAACATTCCGGGGCGGCTTCTCCGGGAGTCCTGATGCCAAGGTCTGGTTTGGGGGAGGGCCAGTGTGAGACCAGGCACCGTGTGTGTCCACGCCAAGCTCCCTGCAGGGGGAGGGGGGCTGCACAGGCAGCCTGGAACCCCGATGGGCAGATGTCAAGGTCACAGAAGCTTCTGGAACCCCTCCCAGGGTGTGGACACAGCTGCCTGTGTTATGCTGTGCTTGACCTGCAAGTATTTCAGTGGCTTCTGCTGGCTCAGGCCGCCAGAGCAAAGCCCCATAGACCAGCTTGACAGCAGGAGTGTGTCTCCTCCCAGTCCTGGTGCTGGACATGGAGACCAGGTCGTGGGCAGGGCTGGTCCTCTGGCGGCCTGTCCTCAGTGAGCACATGGCCACCTTCTCTCCGGGTCCCTGGGGTCTCCCCTGTGCCCTTCTGTGTCCTGACCTCCGAAGGACACCGGTTATGTTGATTAGGGCCCCCCTAACAACCCCAATATACCTTCTCTACCTCTAAAGGGCCCGTTCTCCAAATACAGTCACGTCCTTGGGAAACGGGAGCCAGGGACTAACCAGGAACTTGAGGGACATGCCCTGCCCATGAGCAGTCACCTGGGGGCGAGGAAAACAAGTCACGTCTCGAGGACTTCCCTGGTGGTCCCATGGTTGGGAATCTGCCTGCCAGTGCAGGGGACACCAATTCGATCCCACCAATTTGATCCCTGGTCTGGGAAGATCTACATGCCGCAGAGCAACTAAACCCGTGCACCACAACTTCCTAGCCTGCGCTCTAGAGCCCCTGCTTAGCAAGAAAAACCACAGCAATGAGAAGCCCACACTCCGCAGTGAAGAGCCACCCCCGCCCACCCCACTCACCGCAACTAGAGAAAACCCCGCACAGCAACATAGCAACAAGGACCCAGCACAGCCGTAGACAAGTAAGTTGTCACCTCCTGGGTGCTCAGAGCTGTGCAGGCGCGTTACCCCCTCAGCCCTACAAACAGGGCACCGGGATCCCCCACCCCATGGACATGGGGACACACTCACTTGTCCAGGGGTCCCGGGCCTCTGCTATGGGAATCCCAGGGAACAGGCAGGACCACAGAGTGAGGGAGAGACTGGAGATGATTCTTAACTCGCTCTGTACCCCCGAGGATTCCTAGGGCCTGCGTCAGGTGCCACCCCTCTCTGAGCCTCAGTATTCCCATCTGTAAAGTGGGTGCAACCAGCATCCCCCTCACCTGGAGGTCACAGGCAGAGGCGCTTTGGCCGGGGCTGGAAAAGGTTTCCTGTCTGGGGCACCTGTCATCACCATCACGGATCAGGAAATCACATCCAGGTGCAGAGGCAGGTGATGGCACGCGGCTCCTGCTAGAGGCTGCATGCAGATGGCTGTGAGTGACCCATGCCCTGGGAAGCCGCTTCTCCCCAGGAGGGCTGCTGCCGCTGCCCACCCCTGCCACCCAGGCCCGGCCCGTACACCACAGAGGAGGACGGCCTCCCAAGATGTCACAGGCTCCGGGCTTCCGGGGGCCACTGCCTGGGGCCAGCACTTCCAACCAAGGCCTTCCCCCATGGAGTTGCACCAGCCTCTGCCTAACTGTTACTGGGGTCTTACTGTTACACGTGGTGGGAGGGGACGCTCTGCGTGGGGCCCTTGGTGTGAGGTTGCCACGTGCTGCTGTCTGGGGAGCCGGGCAAGTGGGGCTCTGGGTGACCAAGTGCCACTGCAGCACCTTCTGGGCCCGTGTCTGGGCTTCTAGCCCCGCCGGGCGGTGTGAGGGGCCCGTCTCAGACTCCCGCCATCGGCAGCACTTTCCATGAGGCCTGGGAAGTCTCCCTTGGGCCCACCCCTGCCCCAGAGAGTGTGCAACTTGGGGAGTGAGCTCTGGGACCCACGGGACACGCGGACGAATGTGGGTGCAGGGGTGCCCAAGCCCTCAGGGCCGGACGTGGAGACTCCAGGGTAAGGGACTGGTCTGGCCTCAGCCCCGCACTCTGAGCCGCATCCTTGGCGCTGGGCAGGATCCCTGGGCACTGGCCGAACCCAGAGAGGCCAGGCCCCTCGTGCGCCTCTGCAGCCCCCTCTCCATGCTGGCTTCGCCACACCCCTGACCTGGCCCAGGCCCCCAGCCCCTCCTGCTGGGCCCAGCTCCAACAAAGACTCACTTCTCAAAGCCGCCCCCTGCCCTGGGGTGGCCCAGCCTGCGTCCGCTGCTTGGGGGACAGAACGCTTACGCTCCAGTTCCCTCCTACCTTGGAGAATCCCCTGCGTCAGGCCAGCTGGGCCCCTGCTCAGCCAGGGTGCTTCTCTCCTCCCCAGCCCAAGCAACCTCACTTGGGTCTTTCAGTTTGTGGAAAAGTTCAGATCTGTCTTTAAGCGACCACAGTGCAAATGCTCTTGGGTGAGTCAGCTCCACACCTGAGTCATCTTGGCTGCCACGAATCTTTCTAATTTATCGAGGTGAGATTCCCGTAACACAAAATTAACTATTTACAATGAACATTCTCGACGTGATGTGACCACCACCTCCATGCAGCTCCAGGACGTTCACGCCCTGCCCAGCCCCCGGGGACCACGGACCTACCCTCTCTGCAGATCTGCCCACCCTGGACGCTCCACCTTCAGGGATCTCTCACCGTGCGGCCTTCTGTGTCTGGCTTCTCTCGCTCAGCATCGTATTTTCTAGGCACGTTCCTACCACAGCAAGCGCCCGCACTCCCTTCCGGTTTGGGGCCGAGTGAGGCTCTGCGTGCGGGGGGCCACACACGTCTCCCCCTTGGCCTGGCTGGTGTCACCCACTGTCCCGGGGCCACGGCAGTGTGCATGGCCGAGCCTCCCTGCGCGGTCCTGGACCACAGACCCGGCCGGCGTGCACCAGGTGTCGGCTTCGCACCCGTTTATCCTCCGCACGGGCTCTCCAGGAACAGGTTGGATTGGAATCATTTTAATCAGCCCCCGGTGAGGCGTATCAGGGCTTCCCAGGTGGCTCAGTGGTAAACAATCTGCCTGCAATGGAGGAGACGCAGGAGATGAGAGTTCAGGCCCTGGGTGGGAAAGATCCCCTGCAGGAGGGCAGAGGAACCCACTCCAGTGTTCTTGCCTGGAGGATCCCAAGGACGGAGAAGCCTGGTGGGAGAGAGTCTCTAAGAGTGGAACACGACTGAGTGACTGGACGCACTCACACACAGTGTATCGGGGTCCTGGGGGCTGTACCAGGACTGCTCCTCTATGCAGAGACACCAATTCTCTGCCTGCAGAGGTCACACATGCCTGCTGTCCCCACCGAAGGGCAACCCCGGTCATTCCAGAGGCAGACTCTGAGGCCAGCATAAAGGGGCTGCCTGTGTCCTGTCACCTGATTCCCAGGGAGCCCCCAGGTGAGGAGCAGCGCCCAGACAGGCCGAGAGCCATGTCCAAGGCCGGGCGGCCAGCCGTGAGCAGAGCTAGGAGGCAAGCCCCCAGCCCGCCCAGGGTCCGGTGTCCCTCTCTGCTTTCCTGAGCTCGGCTTCCAGCTGACCATCCCGCTGGCATTCCGAGGAAAATCAGACCCTCCCGGGTGGAAACAGCGTCCAAATGAGTTTTCCGAGTCTGGTTTAAAGCACTCTGAGAAGCTCCAGGAGAGAAAATGTGGTTTTGATTTTCTGGGGCAGCCAGACCCCCGAACTCAGCCCCTGCGGCCTGAGAGCCCCTCGCTACTTCTCAGCCAGACGCAGCCGTCACGGGGGGAGCTGTCAACAGGCAGCCCCTCTCCGGGGCCTGGGGCTCCTTCAGCCCCACTTCAGACAGAGCCAGCAGCTGAGCTCAGACCGGCCACTTATCGAGGTCACTGAGAAACTGGGGCAGGGAAGGAATTGACCCCATGGGGCTTCCGGGAGGTCAGGCTGGGGTCAAGCTGCCGCCTCCAGCCTGGGACAGCCTGGCCAGGTGGTGAGCTCCCTGGCACAGGCAGGATGCCAGGGCAGCCGGGCGTGAGGACAGAGGGGAGGCCCTCCCAAGGACCTGTGTCCACTCTTGTCTCATCTGAGTTCAGGAGGTGTCGCTTGTGTACACCTGTGGCTGGAGGATCCCAGGTCCAAAGACAGCAGGAAAGGTCTAGCCACCCAGAGTCTATGTTGGGGTCCCCAGAGGCTCCTGCAGACTGTCTCAGGCCAGGCTCTTGGAAGCCCACAGGAGCAATCTGGGGGAATCCGGTGGGCTCCCAGGACTAAGGTCACAAGAAAAGCCCTCCTTCTCCCAGGATCAGTCCCCTGAACTTACATCAGCTGAAGGGCAACTCAAGAGGCCTCACCAGACGCTTTGTGAAGTGAGATCCCATTCTCCATAGACAGAGCGGCCAGACCCCCACCAGGCAAGGAGTCGAGTGATGTCACGAGGGGCGGTGACCAGAGCTCAGCCCTCGGACCTCCCACCCAGATGCTGTTCCCGGCGCACCCGATGGTCAGCTCATGTGCCTGCAGGAGGTGCTGAGGTCAGCAACGACCACAGTGGGCTCCCCGCTGCCCTCTCAGGGCTCATGGCACGCGGGCAGGGCTGAGTCCCACCCTTCCTCCGGATGCTGAAAACAAACAGGTAGCCCTCTCAGTCCCCATAGGTCTCCGGGGAAGCGGAAATGACCATTCTGGCTCCAGCTGAGCTAGCTGGCTTCCTGCTCCTCCATCTCTGTCTTGGGTGCAGGGCCTGCGGGGTGCCCACTGGGCTCTTCCGCTGGACTCACCCCCCCACACACACCCCCTCCCCCGGCCCCGCAGGCCCCGCCCACCGGGCCAGGCCCCTTGCATGCCCAGTCAGGAGCCAGTCCACAAAGCAAGTTAATTGTTTCCACGGTTAGGAGCCCCCCCTTCCACGAATCTCCCTCAGAGAGCCCCCCAGCCTGGTCCAGCGCCTCCAGGACCCGCGCTGTCTTCATTCCGCGGGCATTTCTTGAGCTTCCTCCCTGGGGGGGCCCCAGCCTCGCTGTGCGGGCCCCAGCACCGCTGCTCTGGCCTCTCCACCCTCTGCGACTGCGCAGGAATCTCACGTTTTAGTCCCGTTTAGGGTCCCTGGGGCCCAAGCCTCTGTTCCTTCAAGCTGACCACCTGGCGGCCCACGGGAATATCGCTCCTCTCTTCCCCTGGTGGCTCCCTCGGTCCCCGCGGTGCCCAGACAGGTGGACCCGGGTGCCCATTTCCCAGATGAGTAACTGAGAGTCTGAGCCTCTGGGACACGCCCGGCCCGGGGGGTGGGGGGGTTGCGGGGGACGAACCAGCAGGGAACAGAAGAGGCCTCTGGCTGGGGTCCCAGCATCCTTCCGGATGGCGGGGTGGCGGGACGGACGGGGGGCTGCATTTTGCAGACGAACTTCAGGGGCTCCACACCAAGGAAGACTTGGGTGGGGCCTCTCCCGGGCTTCATGCAAATGCGCCTCCGCCGTGCTATTTAGTACCGGCGCGGGGAGCAGCCGCGCCCACACTCCGGATCTGCCGCGCCCGCCGCCACCCACGCGCCCTGCGGAATTAGCTCGCAAATGGGAGGAACAGGTGACGGGCGCCCGCGAAGGGGAGCAGCCCCGCCGAGTGCACACACGGTGTGCGGAGCTGGAGGCGGGAGGGGGCGAGGGCCCGCGACCCCATCGACCCAGCACCGTCAAGAAAGAGTTGGTCTGCTTTCCAAAGGCACCGAGCGGGCTGCGTCGTGCTTTGCAAGAATACCGCTTCCCTGCCAGATGGAAGCAGGACGCCCACCTCCCGGAGCCCCAGCACCGGCTTCCTCCGCGACAGCGCCTGCTCGCTGCAGGCGCTCCTGAGGCGATGGAAGCCCCCGCTCAGCCGGCCTGCGACTTCCATCTGCCCGCAGGCGGCCGGGCTGGTGTTCCAGGGAAGGAAACACTGCCGCCGGCGCTTCCCGCTCGGGGACACCTCCCGCTGGCCCGGCTCCAAGTCCCGCAGCCCTCGGTGTGCGCCCCTCACCCGGCTGGCTCCCAGGGGCCAGCCTGAGCATCCAGACGTGCCCACTGCGCTCCCGGGGCGTGCAGAGGGACCCAGAACCTTCTTAACTAAGACACCAAGAACGCATCCCCTGCGGGTGATGGCAGCGCAGGGGGCTTATAGTTAGGGGCACCTTGGGTGGGACTCAGGGAGGCCAAGCCTGGGAGCAGCGCCTTGGCCCACAAGCCTCTCTGTCCAGCTGCCGGGGCCAGGGCCCTGCCCCTTCCCAGCCGGCCAGGGCCAGACAGCCCACGCCTCTCGGAGTGCAGATGGTGCAGCGTCCATCTTCACAGCAGCGGAGCCTGGCCCGTCCCGCCCTCGGGACCTGCCCCACTTTGTTCCTCTGCCCGGGGCTTGGCCTGGGCCGGCCAGCAGGGTGCCTGTGGGGAAATCACAGACCCTCAGGCCTTGGCTGAGATGGCACAGACCCGCCCAGCTCACCCGGACGGTGGCCGCTGTCCTCACGGGCCCCGCCCCGTCCAGCACACCCTCCTGCCCCCCAGCCCTTGTGAACGGACACTTCCCCAGATCCTCACGCAACAGAGCGCAGAGATGTCCTCCTTTCAAGGGACTGTGCTCATGCGTGGACATTCCTCTCTGGGGCCTCAGGCAGCTGTGCAGGGCAGCAGAAGAAAGATGCCCGGGACACCCTGGAGTGGATAACCGGCTCTCCTCACCACTACTCTTC
>SJYX01007322.1:115438-125577 GCA_006410675.1 Oreotragus oreotragus
CCCCCCGCCTTGGAATGCACATTCTCTCACTTGATTTTTTAAAGCAGCAGATCTGCCTTATTCTGCCGATGAGCACGGGGCCACATGGTGTGACTGGAGGTGGTAATGGCTCCAGGGGCCGCTCTCAAGCGTACGCTCAGGCCCTAAACTCGCTGGTTCTGCCTGGCACGTTGGGGTGTCACTTCCATCTTACAGGTGGGGCTGGAACCAGCTGGAAGAGGCACGAGAGAGGACAGCCTCAGAGCCTGGGTACCCAGTGGTCCGGGGTGGACGCGCTGGGCCCTCGGGGCCAGGCCGTGGCGCTGCTCCCTGCTGCAGGACCATCCTCAGTGGCAGCGGGGCCACAGCCCCGGGTGTATTTCTTCCTTCTGCTCCTTCCCTCCATGGCTTTTCTCCATGGAGGGCCCCCATGCCCTATCGGGGTCAGGGGCCTGAGTTTGGGGGCAGAGTGTGGCTACAAGCCTCCTTCCTTGAGAAGGAGCCCTCACCCTAAGCGCCTGGCAGAGCACCTCATCTGCCCTGTCTCGGGTCTACACTGGCCCCAGGGTGAGGGGGTGGTACTTGGCACTGCTGGCTTTGTGGCATCCAGACTGGGTCGTGGACAGCATGGGTTTTCCATGAAGCCTGCTGGAATGTGTCCATGGAGGCTGTCCACACAGGGCGTGAGGGCTTGCCTGGTGCCTGGTGGCCCTAAGTCGCCACCTGGAGACATTGTCCCCGCCCCTGCCCCACCTGACGCCATGGACCAGACGTCAGGGAGGGAAGAGTGGCTCCACACCAGGCCAGGACCCTCCGTCTGTAATGTCCTGTTCAGGCTGCTGTCCCGTTAAATGTGGCCCGAAGTCACAGCAGGCTGGGTGGGTCCCGAGCCCAAGCCTCGGGATCTGCAGGTGAGCGGGCCTTCGGGCCTTCCCCAGACAGCCGCCCAGAGGACCCAGGCCTGCCCGGGAGCTGAGGCCACGTGGGCTGTGAGCTCCCATCCAAGCAGGAAGTCTCCTTCTGAGAACCAATGTCATTCCAGGAAGGGGCCTTCCTACCTCACCTGAGCAGGGCGGGGTCGTGAAGGCCAGTTCCCCTTTCTCCCTCAACAGGGCACTCTGTTCAGCCGACACCAGAGGCAATGCTCACTTCTGGGTGAGGAAGTGAAAATGGAGGAACTTCTGCCAGGCTGGCCGTGGGGTGGGCCGAGGGACCAGCCTCCCGGGAATAGGACTCCGGACCAGCTCGCAGCCTGGCTCTCCTGGACTCAGGGTGAGGCCAGGCGAAGCCGACCCTGAGGGAACGCTGTTAGCCAGGCTCTCGTCAAAAACACTTCACCAGGGACTTCCCTGGGGGTCCAGTGGTTAGGACTCTTCCTTCCACTGCAGGGGGCTCCATCCCTGGTGGGGGAGCTAGCATCCTGATGCCTCGTGAGATGGCCAAAAAAGAAAAAAAAATCCTTCTCCAGCCTGAGAACCAGGACAGGCTAGGGAACCCTCCCAGCAGCCCTGACCTCTCGGGTGTCTACCCTGGATGCCTTCTGAGAGTGTCACTGAGGGGTCTGGCATTTGGGGAAACAAAGATTCCCATCACTTCCAAGGCCCTTGTCTGTGGGCTCAGCCTGTGATGTTGGAAAATGCTCCCAGTGGGGGCGAAAGGTGAGCCACCATCCCAGCCCCCAAGGAGGGGAGGGGGCCCCTGGAGGGGCAAGGACACAGCGTCTCCAGGCCCTAGGCCAGGCAAGGGTGGGGACTCACCTCCGAGCTTCTGGAGCTCAGAGGTCTGAAACTCATGGGAACCCCGCCCAGGGTGAGTCGGCAGGAGAAGACCCGGTCCTGGTGAGTTAACTTGCAGGAGCCCCTCCAAGTCCAGACAAAACCAGCAGAGCCGCCAGCCCTCGGGAACCAGGGCCGTTCCAGAGCAGCACAGGGGAGGCTTCCTTTCCTCTTGTCAGCAAGCTGGACGCCGGGGCCTTCCTCGATCTGGGGCATCGGTGTGAGGGCTTGGAGGGCCATATGGACTTGGACAGCCCTTGGCCGGGCCAAGGCCAGGCGGGGTTGGCTCCGTGAAGGCAGCCGGCTGTGAAGGCCGTGGGCTTCTGTGAGCCTGGCTTTCTGCAGCCCCTTCCCAGGCCCGCCTCACCCGGGAAGCTTGGCACACACTGGCCTCACGAACCCTCATAAATCCGGGCAGCTCTTCCCAAACTCTGCTCTTGGCAGGCCCTGGACGCAGCTCCCCAGCGTGGGGCGAGGGACGCGCCCTGGACTGCCGCCACGCGGGCGGCTGGGCTGGCAAGGGGATAGGGTGTGCGCCCCCCTGCCCGCGCCGCCCCATTAAAATTGCAGAGGCAGCTGCCTGGCGTATCTCGGTTCTCATGAGAAGTATAATCTCCCTCTCAACCCTCTCAACCCAGCCGAGTCTGCGCAACTCAGACGTGGGCGCCTCCGGGCCTGTGGAGCCCCCGCATGAGCCGCGTGTACGGGAAAGACCCCTCGCTTGTCGTTGCTCCCACAACCGTCTCTGCCTAGAAACCCCTTCTGCCCACCAGACAGCCCTGCCCAGGGCCTGTGGGGCGGCTTTTATCCAGCTCCCGGCCTGGCTCTGAGCCAGCGCCCGAAAAATGCCGTCAGCCACCCAGAGACCAGCTCTGGGATTCGCCCGGGAGGAAACCACCGCCCGAATCTGGCTCATCTGGACCCGTTTTGCCTCCTGAGGAGCCCCCCACCACCCGCAGGAAGATGGAGGGTGGTCTGGCCAGCCAGCCCCTCCCCCGGGAGCCTGGGGTTAACCCTCACAGAGACCCCCTTCAAAATGGGACCCCCCTCAGTCTTGCAGACCCACAGCTCCCAGGCTTACAGGAAGCAACACACAAAATGCAGCCCACGTAGATAAAAAGCATTTTTTAATTTTTATCAAATCAATCTGTACAAAAGTTAGCATTGCTTGGTCAGAAAGGAGTGAAACACAGCAGGTAAGTGACAGCGAAAGTTCAAACTTGACACCAAAAAATAGATTGCATAAAAACGAGTTTGCTGCAGCCCCCTGCCCCCACCCCCAGGAAGACATATGCAAAAGAAAAAAAAATTTTTTGTTCTAGAAAAAGGTAGGAAAAAGTAGAAAAAGTAAAAAGAAGCAACATCTCAGATGTACTTAAATTTACAAAGTTTTTAAAGGCACAATTTTCCAGGAAGTAGGCGGTTATCATCGCTTAGCGCACAGGGGAAGCGGGATAGGTAAATCCGGCATTTTTCTTCTAAAACTAAGAATCTAAAAACGCTTAGTGGAAAAGGTTCTAGTTTCACAGCTTGTAGGTGGCGCCTGGTTCCTAAGAGCCGAGATTAATGCGTTTCTGGAGCCACCGAGTCCCAGGAAATCCCCGCCTCCACCACTTGGCACGGCCGCAGGCAGGGATGAAATTCAGTGGCACTCTGCCTCCTAAACCTTGACTTAATGCCCGTGCCAGGGGTACCACTACCTGATCAGAGAAACCACAAGATAAGCCCCTTCTCCTGCCTCGGGGCTCCGGCCATCTCTGGGGGACCCGGAGCTGGGGCCCTGCCACTCAGAGCAGGGACCCCCACCCTCTGCCCCACCAACACCTCACCCTCAGCTCTCCGGCTTCTGTTTCATCTTAAATTCTACTCTCTGCACAGATTATTTCATTAATTAAAGATAAAATAACACAGAACATAAATACATTTTAACAGCTTTCAAAACAAATCAAACACTTTGAAGCTTCAAAAATAAAAATTAAAAAAAAATAAAATAAAAAGAGAGAAATGTTAATCACAGCCAAACCTTGCTCGGAAGAACCCTAACTACAAGGAACACCTCCAGTCTAATGGGCTGGTCCCAGGAGGTGATCCCTCGGATGCCTCCCGGCCATGGGAACGTCATCCGTGGGCCCTGCGCATGCTCAGTACCAAGGCTGGCCAGGCCCTCAGAGCTCGGGGGGCCCGGAGCCCCGGAGCCTCTTCCCTCTTTTTGTCTTTTGTGCTGCGGCTGCCGCTCTGCAGCCATGGAGAGGCAAAACTCAGGCTCCCATGCCTGCTTCCAAGCCGCAGTCCCCGCAAAAAGAGAGGGTAGGGAAGGAGGGCTTTGTCTGTGGATGGGGGTCTGGGAATCTGGAAGCAGAGGGGGCTCATTCACACAGCCTGGCTCCTCATGGACCTCGGCAGGCACTTGACGCAGCTGCGACTCCTGCCCTCGCTGCACCTTCCGAGCCCCTGGAGGCCTGTGTGTCTCTGCCGGGGCGAGGAGGTCCTCGGCTGGCGCCCCTCCCGTGACCGCACCCTCAGGGTCTGGTCAGGGTGGTGTACACGGGCTGCTCCCAGTTACTGGGGGGGCTGTGGGCGGGCGGCACAGACAAGCCCCCGAGCAGAGGTGAGGCGTAGGGCCGGCGGGGTGAGTGGAAGTAGGGGTATTGGTAGAGGCCAGACGGGTAGCCAGGGAACGGGCCGTAGTAGCTGGGCGCCTGCAGGTCGGTGTAGTCGCACTGCGAGCTGGTGAAGGAGCTGGCGGCCGCGGCGGGGGCGGCGGTAGTGACGCTGGCCTGCGCGCTGTAGGAGCCGTAGTCGGCGTGGCCCGGGGAGCCGTGCGACTGGTCCCCGTAGTGCCCGGGGCTCAGCTGCTCCGTCTTGATGTGCGGCCGCGGGGGGCCCGCCTCAGTGGGCGACGCGGAGGCCGACGGCGTGCCCTTGTGAGCCCACACGGGGGATGCCCCAATGCTGGCTGCCCCAGAATGCGAGTAGGACGCGCCCCCGTAGGAGCCGGCCGCCGCGGGCTGGCCAGGCTCGGCGGGCAGGGCCGAGTGGCCGTTGAGGGGCAGGTACTGGTCGAACTCGTGGACATCGAAGGTGTCCATGTTCCCGATGACCTCACTGCTCAGCTCGGAGATGTCCACATTGCTGAAGTCAATGTTCTGACGCCCGCTGTCCACCAGGCGGCGGCCTTCCAGCTTCAGCTCCTGCTTGCCCCCGTGGTGCAGGTCAGTCTTGGGGGTGGTGGGCGGGGTGGGCGGCCCGTGGGTCTGCCCTGGGGACAGAGCACATTTCAAGGATGAATGCCCCTTCTGTAGGGGGTGGCTGGGCTGGCGACGCACACATGGGAGGAAAACCCGCCCCGCTAACTGCCGCAGGTAGGAATCAACGGCTTTTTGTTCCCGTATATTTCCCAGAAATTCCAGCAAGGCCAGACCCAGACCTCACTCCGTAGCCAAGGAAATTCCGTTAAGCACTGTTCTAGGGGAAGACCTGGGGCCCGGGAGGCCCCGTCGTGACCGCCAAGGTGTGGGTGGTGGGGAGGAAAGGAAGCGCCCAGTCCTCTACCCATGGCAACCACAGGGTCCACACCAAACCTGTCTCCCCAGGCCCACTGCTTTTGCCAGCTCGACTAAGACTGCTCAGCTGGCCGGGATTCCACCCGGGTCAGTCTGATCCCGAAACTGAGCTGCTGACTACCAGCCCAGCAGCATGAGTGAACCCAAGGTCAGAACCAGTAAAAAGGCCGGGGAGCAGAAAGGCCTTCCTGAAGGACAGAAAATGCCCAGGTCACAGGGCACTGGGCCAGGATGAGCTCTGAGGCGCCTAGTGTCAGAGGAGGCCGAGCAGGCCCCGTGGGCGTCGGAATAGCTGCCTCTCGGGGCTACGGGCCTTTCTCAGGGGACCCGGGGAAGGCCTGGTTCTCTTGAGGGCCGTGACCTGCTCGCTGGCCCCAGGAGCCCACCTGTGTGGTCACCGTGGTGGTGCGCGTCCCCCAGGCCGGCGTCGGTCTTGTACACGCCGCCCGGGTGGTGGCCCAGCTCGGCGCCCGAGTCCGAGTCGCTCTGGCCAGTCTTCACACTCTTCCTGCGGCGCGGCTGGTACTTGTAATCGGGGTGGTCCTTCTTGTGCTGGACACGCAGCCGCTCCGCCTCCTCCACAAAGGGGCGCTTCTCACTCTCACTCAGCAGGCTGCGGGACAGAGGGCAGGGGCCGGATGAGCAGGCGGCCGGTACCGCATCGACAAGCCTGGGAGGTCCAGGGGAGCTGTGTGCCTGCCTGCGCCTCTCTGGGGGTGGGGGCCCCAGGCCGTGCGCCCCTGGTCCGAGGACGGGCGGGAGTAAGCCAGGGGCGATCGGAGGAATGAGCCAGGAAAGACTCAGGTCCTCCCGCTTCCATCTTCCCTCTCTTACTTCCCCTCCCGGAGCCTGTTTGTTCCCTCCCTTTGGGACTTTCTAAGGCAGGCGGGTGCAGAGGCCAGGACCCAGCTGAGCATACACTTGGACAAAGGGAGGCTTCCCGGGAGCCAAGCCGAGACTCCGGGCAGCTTGGCTTCCCAGGGCTCCAGAAACACTGGCACGACCCAGTGGTCCTCACTGAGGCTGTGAACACACACCGGCCCCCTCATACCCTTCTAGAGCTCCCCTCTAACTGCCTGTGGGCCAGGGTCTGGGGGCACAGCACCAACTGGACAGGGGCAGGAGCACAGAAGACACAAACACAAGGTCTGAGTGCCCACAGGACTCAGGGGCAGGGGAGGGGACCAGCGCCCTGACCCCAAAGCTGTCCACTGTCAAGCCCAGTAGAGAGCATTTGATGGGGGTGGGCTGTCCCAAACGAACAGCAGTACTATCGCCGAGGCCCACTACCGCCGTAGAGCAGCTGCTTTCTACAGAATGGCCAGCCTCATCACGCCAGCATGGGCACCCGTGCTGAATACCCTCTGCGTTCTCCTCTGTCCCCGCTGAGGGTGCAGAGGTGGAGAAGAGGGAGAAGCTGCAAGGAGATGCCGGTGGGCAAACCACACCCTTCCATCTGCCTCTAGACTCCTGCAATGGGGTGATTCGGGCGTCAATACCAAGGAGAGGGCACCTCCAGAGATGGGTCTTGCTTCTACAAAGAGGCCACTTTCCACTGGGAGGGACAGGCCTCCAGGCTCTGGGGCCATTCACAGCTGAGGTCCCCTAACTCAGCCTGCCAGTCATGGCCTAGAGGGGCCTGTTTCTGGACTCCAGGCATGTTCTCAGGCGCACACTTCTCCCGCTGCCCTCTGCCTGCCCAGTCTGTCCTGTACCCCGCACCCGACCCGACTGGCCAGATCGGGTTTTTCCACTAGGACTCGCCCTGGGAACAGCCACTGGGAGAAGGGCCGAGGCCGGGCGCTGCGCCACCTCCCAGCTCCAGGCACCCCAGGGCCCGGTCCCCGCCCCCGGCCTGAGGACAGGCACTCACCGCCACAGCTTGCCCAGCGTCTTGCTGAGCTCGGCGTTGTGCAGGTGCGGGTACTGATCCGCCAGCTTGCGGCGCGCCGCCTGCGCCCACACCATGAAGGCGTTCATGGGCCGTTTCACGTGCGGCTTGGCCTTGAGCGCGCCGCCGCCGCCGCCGCGCACGGGCATGGGCACCAGGCTCCAGTCGTAGCCCTTGAGCACCTGCGACACGGCGTCGCGGATGCAGGCGGGGAAGCGCTCATCCGCCGCCTCGGCAGCGTCGCCCCGGCCGCCGCCCCCCGCGCCCGCCGCGCGGCCCAGACCCTCGGAACCTGTGGGCGAGGGCGGCGCATCCGAGTCCGAGTCCTCCACGTGCGACATGGAGCTGGCAGTGCCAGACGGGCTGCAGGGCGGCTGGGCGCGGGCGTCGCTCATGTCCAGCATGGGGGCCGCGCGCGGAGAAGCGCGCACCAGGGAGGCGCACCGGGTCGATGGCAGCTGCGCTGCAGCCGCTCTGGGATCCGAGGTTGCCGTGCGCTGGTCCGACCCCAGCCCGCTCACAGCCGCCGCTGCCGCCGGAGATCGGTCCCCGCGGGGCGACCCGCAACAAGTTTCTTTAAGCAGCGGCCACAAGGCTCCGCCCTCCGGCCGGCTCCCCATTGGCTGGCACGCACCCTACTGCCACCGGGGGCGGAGCTTGGCCGCCCCCCGCCCCCTCCCCCCACCTTAAAGAAAGCGCCGCGATTCCCGCGGCGGCCCCGCCCGCCCCGCCTGGCGCCGCACCACGTGGGGCCGGCGCGCCCGGCAGCCGAGGATCTGAGGCCGGACTGTGCATCACGCCGCCGGCCCCGCTTCCAGAAGGGGAGGGAAGGGGAAGGGGGCAGCGGCGGGGAGCGCCGGGCGCTCGGGGCGCCCTGTGTCTGCCGGGGTGCTCGGCGGCGCTCCCTCTGCTGGTGCGTCTGGGCCCCGGGCCCAGCCCCCTGTCCCCGCTGCCCGCTGCGCGAGGAGGCGGGCCCTCAAAAGCCGCCCCCGCCACCGCCGCCCCCCCTCGGCCTGCCTCGAGCCCCGACGTCTTGCCCACAGCCCAGAGGCGCCGGGGTCAACTGCCCGCCAGCCTGCGGCCCAGGGCGCTGGTCGGCTCCCTGCCCGCAAGGCCGGCGCGAAGTGGAGGAGCCTCCCGCGCGCCAGTCTGCACGCCGCGCACGTCCAGGTAACGCGCGCTCAGGGGACACGGCTCGGAGCTGGACGACCTCAGGACCGGTCCCGTCCCGGCGTGAAAAGTGCGGCGGGGGCGCGGCCGCGGGAGCAGCGGCGGCCAAAGTAGGCGGGTACGCTGGGCGGGGCCTGGGCTGACCCTCGCTGCCGAGTCCCTAGGGCGGCCTGGCGGATGGCGTGGCCGGACGCGGGGGCCTAGGGCCTTTCCGGACGTGATCCGGGGGTTGGGGGCACCGAGGCCGTCCGGCGGGGCGGTCCTGGGTGGTCTGGCGGAGGCGGAGGTCGCTCCGGGCGCCTGGAGTGGAGGAGGTGGGCGCGCCAGCCAAGGAGAGAAGGGGGCGGGGTGTGCCGCCCTGGTGGGGACCGCGGGGTCGGAGAGGGGACATTTCCCCGGAGGCAAGCGCCGGGCCGCGGCTCCGAGTCCCCGCCCGAGGCCGCCCCCGCGAGTTGGCCGCGGGCCCGGCGGTCCCCGAGGGCGGCTCGGATTCTTTCGCCAAACCCGCCCTGAGACGACGGACCAGCCGCCCAGGCTTCGCCGGACTGCACCCCTTGGGCAGCCAACTCTGAAGGCGCCTGTCTCCGAACTTGTGGCCCGCCCGACCCGAGTGACCCAAGGCAAGGGTGCCCAGTCCCCAACCACGCACCTCCGGTTCGGGTCATGATTCCCGGACTAGCAGCGGTGCAGCCTAAGGAGTAGAAGGGGCTGGTCGGTTAACTCCAAATTGAAAGTCGGTGATGCTTTTACCAACTTGAGGGCTGCCACTGAGCCTCTGACCTTGCAGGGAGAGCCTCTTGCCCTCTCCCCACTCCCTTAGCCAGATGGTGCCCCCAGTGCCCGGTCACTCCCCCTTCCTACCCACAGAGCCTGAGCATCTGGGCTGTGACCCCCTTAGAAAAGAGGATTCTGTACACTTGGCCTTGGAGAAGACCTAGTTTCAGGCAGATGCCAATAGGGCGCCAGGGGCTGCCTGGACCCCACAGCCTCACATCTGGAGCCACTGGCACCAGGGCCCAGAGGCAGGTCCCTGCCACCTTTGGGTCAGGGACGGGCTGCCCCACTCACTTGCCCCGGGTCAGTGACCCTGACCTCCAGTCTCCTGGGAAAGCACCCTGAGTGAGGCGCCTTGCTCTAAGGGCGCTGGAGAAGGCCCCAACGATGGAGGGAGAGCCGGCCTCCAGAGGGGCCTGTCCCCGCGCCTCCCCTCCCGTCGCCTGCCCATCTCTGCAGAGTCACATTCCGCTTGTCCTGCTGTCTTCCCTCCTGAAGCCCTGCCCTCCTCTTGGGGCCCCACCCTACAGCCAGAGGCCCAAGCAGGGGGGTGGGGGTACCCCAGGGCAGCTGCTGGACTTCTGGCCCATAGGGACCCAGGCACCCTGTAGACATGGGGTTGACGTGGGGGGAAGGCCGTGGGGATGACAGACCTGCCCTGGGGACCAGATCCCACCCTCCTGTACTGGGTGTGCCCTTGGGCACCAGGTCTGTGTTTCCATGAAGAGGAGAATGGAGCCCAGGCTGCACTGGGCACACTGGGCAGGGTGGCCTCTCCCTGCTCCCATCGACCCATGGAGGGGCGCCGCACAGCTAGGACACAGACCGGTGACCACTGGGGCCCCTGGAGGAAAACAGGCTGAGCTAGAGGAGCCCAGTGCCTGACTCAGGCCACAGCGTGTGGCATGTGGCCACCCTGGGCTCCCCCAGGCTGCAGTGGCCAGGACTGACAGAGTGCTGTGGGCAGCTTGTCACGTATGTGCAGGC
>SJYX01007322.1:128376-158196 GCA_006410675.1 Oreotragus oreotragus
CCCGCCCCCTCCCCCCACCTTAAAGAAAGCGCCGCGATTCCCGCGGCGGCCCCGCCCGCCCCGCCTGGCGCCGCACCACGTGGGGCCGGCGCGCCCGGCAGCCGAGGATCTGAGGCCGGACTGTGCATCACGCCGCCGGCCCCGCTTCCAGAAGGGGAGGGAAGGGGAAGGGGGCAGCGGCGGGGAGCGCCGGGCGCTCGGGGCGCCCTGTGTCTGCCGGGGTGCTCGGCGGCGCTCCCTCTGCTGGTGCGTCTGGGCCCCGGGCCCAGCCCCCTGTCCCCGCTGCCCGCTGCGCGAGGAGGCGGGCCCTCAAAAGCCGCCCCCGCCACCGCCGCCCCCCCTCGGCCTGCCTCGAGCCCCGACGTCTTGCCCACAGCCCAGAGGCGCCGGGGTCAACTGCCCGCCAGCCTGCGGCCCAGGGCGGTGGTCGGCTCCCTGCCCGCAAGGCCGGCGCGAAGTGGAGGAGCCTCCCGCGCGCCAGTCTGCACGCCGCGCACGTCCAGGTAACGCGCGCTCAGGGGACACGGCTCGGAGCTGGACGACCTCAGGACCGGTCCCGTCCCGGCGTGAAAAGTGCGGCGGGGGCGCGGCCGCGGGAGCAGCGGCGGCCAAAGTAGGCGGGTACGCTGGGCGGGGCCTGGGCTGACCCTCGCTGCCGAGTCCCTAGGGCGGCCTGGCGGATGGCGTGGCCGGACGCGGGGGCCTAGGGCCTTTCCGGACGTGATCCGGGGGTTGGGGGCACCGAGGCCGTCCGGCGGGGCGGTCCTGGGTGGTCTGGCGGAGGCGGAGGTCGCTCCGGGCGCCTGGAGTGGAGGAGGTGGGCGCGCCAGCCAAGGAGAGAAGGGGGCGGGGTGTGCCGCCCTGGTGGGGACCGCGGGGTCGGAGAGGGGACATTTCCCCGGAGGCAAGCGCCGGGCCGCGGCTCCGAGTCCCCGCCCGAGGCCGCCCCCGCGAGTTGGCCGCGGGCCCGGCGGTCCCCGAGGGCGGCTCGGATTCTTTCGCCAAACCCGCCCTGAGACGACGGACCAGCCGCCCAGGCTTCGCCGGACTGCACCCCTTGGGCAGCCAACTCTGAAGGCGCCTGTCTCCGAACTTGTGGCCCGCCCGACCCGAGTGACCCAAGGCAAGGGTGCCCAGTCCCCAACCACGCACCTCCGGTTCGGGTCATGATTCCCGGACTAGCAGCGGTGCAGCCTAAGGAGTAGAAGGGGCTGGTCGGTTAACTCCAAATTGAAAGTCGGTGATGCTTTTACCAACTTGAGGGCTGCCACTGAGCCTCTGACCTTGCAGGGAGAGCCTCTTGCCCTCTCCCCACTCCCTTAGCCAGATGGTGCCCCCAGTGCCCGGTCACTCCCCCTTCCTACCCACAGAGCCTGAGCATCTGGGCTGTGACCCCCTTAGAAAAGAGGATTCTGTACACTTGGCCTTGGAGAAGACCTAGTTTCAGGCAGATGCCAATAGGGCGCCAGGGGCTGCCTGGACCCCACAGCCTCACATCTGGAGCCACTGGCACCAGGGCCCAGAGGCAGGTCCCTGCCACCTTTGGGTCAGGGACGGGCTGCCCCACTCACTTGCCCCGGGTCAGTGACCCTGACCTCCAGTCTCCTGGGAAAGCACCCTGAGTGAGGCGCCTTGCTCTAAGGGCGCTGGAGAAGGCCCCAACGATGGAGGGAGAGCCGGCCTCCAGAGGGGCCTGTCCCCGCGCCTCCCCTCCCGTCGCCTGCCCATCTCTGCAGAGTCACATTCCGCTTGTCCTGCTGTCTTCCCTCCTGAAGCCCTGCCCTCCTCTTGGGGCCCCACCCTACAGCCAGAGGCCCAAGCAGGGGGGTGGGGGTACCCCAGGGCAGCTGCTGGACTTCTGGCCCATAGGGACCCAGGCACCCTGTAGACATGGGGTTGACGTGGGGGGAAGGCCGTGGGGATGACAGACCTGCCCTGGGGACCAGATCCCACCCTCCTGTACTGGGTGTGCCCTTGGGCACCAGGTCTGTGTTTCCATGAAGAGGAGAATGGAGCCCAGGCTGCACTGGGCACACTGGGCAGGGTGGCCTCTCCCTGCTCCCATCGACCCATGGAGGGGCGCCGCACAGCTAGGACACAGACCGGTGACCACTGGGGCCCCTGGAGGAAAACAGGCTGAGCTAGAGGAGCCCAGTGCCTGACTCAGGCCACAGCGTGTGGCATGTGGCCACCCTGGGCTCCCCCAGGCTGCAGTGGCCAGGACTGACAGAGTGCTGTGGGCAGCTTGTCACGTATGTGCAGGCGACCGTTGCCTGCGACAGGGCAGCAGACCCCTGCCCAGGCTCGGCTCGTCCCAGCTGCTGACGCCCAGAATTGCCCCCAAAGCCCCCTGGCTGGCGTGAAGGCTGTAAAATTCTCCCGGTGTGCTCCAGCCCCACCCATGGTGCTGACCTGGGTTCGTCTCCTGAGCTGCCAGGCAGCCTCTGAGTGGACCCAGGATGCGGCCTGCAGAGGAGGCGGGGCCACAGCTGGTTCCTGTACTGATGAGGCACCCACTGTGTGCGGTGGCCTTTCTGGGCAGCACACAGTCCCAGCCCAGAAGGTGCTGGCCTCTGAGGAGGGCCAACACACCAAGCTGTGAGACTCACCACGGGTGGGCATGGGCGTGGGCGGGGTGGTCCAGGAAGGTGGCTCCGATGAGGTGACACGTTGAGGCCTGAAGCTTCTGACCAATCAGAGAGGAAAGAGCATGATGGGGAGGGGACACGGAGCATGTGCCAAGGCCTCGGGGCAGCAAAAAACACCAGTGGTCTGTGACCACAGCGAGGTGGGAGAGGCTCCCAGTTATGAGTCTGAGTGAACTCCGGAAGTTGGTGATGGACAGGGAGGCCTGGCATGCTGTGATTCATGGGGTCGAAGAGTCGGATACGACTGAGCGACTGAACTGAACTGAACTGAAGCAATGTTTTTCTTTGGAAAATAAGTCCTGTGGAAAGTTACTCCCGTCAAGTTGGTTCAGTTTAAGATGCTAATTTCTGGAGGCCTGGCACATGCAGTGGATAGCTACAGGGGATGGATGATTTTGAACAAGCCTAATACATCCTGTGGATAAGTACAAGGATTCCTGTTGCAGTGATTATTGTGGCAAAAATTGAAAACTACCTAAATATACATCAATAATGAAATTGGCAAATACACCTTGTTAATATAAAGAAAAACTATAAAGCAATTCAAATAAAGTAGCTCCAAATGTATCAACATAATTGAAACATACATATCAACAGGCAAAAATAAAACTTACAGAAAGCTACAAATATGTTATTTCTATGAAGCTTAATAAAGCTTAAGACATGCAAAAAAACTATGTACTGTTTTGAAAAACTGTACACATATATTTACCAGAGTGAAAGCATTCACATGAACTGTAAACATATTCAAGACCCACTGAGGGAAAGAGGAGACTGGGATGACAGGAATCGACAATCTGCAGTGCTTTATTTCTTTAAAAAATTGGAAGGAAATATGGTAAAATGTTAAGATTTAACAAAGCCAAGTGCTGGCTTCAAAAGTGGTATAATAGTCTTTTCTTCTCAATTACTGAAATATTTCACATTTTAAAAACAGTTTGTAAACATGATGTACAGTATGAGGGTATTCATGAAAAGTAAAATTTCAATTTATACAAAGCCATGCCTATAACGTTCAGAGATGCATATCTGTGTGTGTAAGAGGATAAACAGGAACTGGAAGGATATACAGTGAATTCAAAATAGAGACTGGATAAGGGATGGTGATAAAGAATAAAAGGAATTGTTACATTGTTTTTGATACTTTTTGTAATTTCTAAATATGAAAATTATAATTAATATAGAAAATGTCTGGAAATAGAAAAATTGTTCACCTCCATTGCTTCTAGGGAGCAGGATAGTGGTAATGGTGAAGACTTTTATCTTTCATGTGCCATCTTTCTGTACTGCTTGTATTCTTAAAGCAATAGTGATTTATACAAGTTAAACATACATATAGGGATAGATACAATACATATATGCGTGAATGGAAAGAGTTCCAATATAGTGCCAAGTCAGATGACTCAACAAGTAGGGAGTTCAAGGGGCTTCCCTGGTGGTCCAGTGGTTAACGCTTCACCTTCCAGTGCTCGGCGTACAGGTTCAGTGCCTGGTCAGGGAGCAAAGACTTCACATGCTTCGTGGCCAAAAAAAGCAAAATATAAAACAGAAGCAATATTGTAACAAACTCAATAAAGACTTTAAAACTGGTCCACATTAAAAAACAACAACAACAACCACCTAGGGAGTTAGAAATCATCTTTTCCAAATATTTTATTTCTGAGTTTTGGAGACCAAAGCAAGAGAGGTAAAGCTGCTGTTGGTGAATGTTTTGGCTTGTGATGCTTCTGGAGCTGGTTCTCATTGCTCCCAGCCTATGAGTTTGGTAAATGTAGTGTGTGGTATTGAAGCAGTAGATGGATCTCATTCACATCAGTGGTAGAGAGTCCTACCAACGTGAAGGGTCTACAACTCCTGCAGCTATACTCCTGCATACTCTGGTGGCTGGAGGACCCCCTCAAGGCCACTGGGTGAATTTAAAAATATCGAGGGGGATTTGAGAAAAGCCTGGGCCATCCTTTCACTCAATCAGCTGCACTTCTCTTTTTATTTCACAATCCTAAATAAAATTTTCATTGAAGAAAGGGTTCTGCAGCTTAAAAAAACCCCAAATGACAGAAAAATCACTGACAGAGTCATTTATACATTTGATCTGATATTAATCTGGATAATTTTTGAACTAGGAAGGACCTTGATATGTGGTCTAACACTCCGATTTTATGAAGAAGGTTCTAAACATAGGTGCGTAAAATGTGTGCTGTCTGGGTCCATTGCCTGGGAGGAACCGTCTCCTGGCCCCACTGTAAGTGATCTTCATCCTTCTTTTTATTTTATGTTAAGTGAACGCAAAGCTCAACAGAGCCCTCCTGACTCTCCTTAGAATCCACATTTCATGCAAAAAGCTTGCAGGATAACTAGGTGGATTAGTGGGAGAAGAAAATATAAACTGCTGGTGATTGAATTTAACCTGGGTTTGATTAAATAATCCCTAAGAAACCCCCAGAGGAGGAAAGTAGTCCCATGTATACAGTGCTACACCTTAGCTCCCCTCCCCTTCCAAAAGGCGTAAATCTCCTTGAAATGCCTCCCTAGCATTCAGGGCAATAAAGAGGTCACATTATATCTCCATAAATCTCCCCGGCTGGCTGGCTGGCTGCTGCCATTCCAGGAGGTGAAAGGGAAGTTGTTTCCTTTTGACGGCCACTGGGCTGGAAGGAAAAGGCTTTTCCCTCCAGACCCATTGTCTGGATCCCTGAGGGAGCTGGTCTGGCAATTTGTTCAGTATTTCCTTTCCGTCCTTCCAACCTGTCACAAACTTGAAGAGAGGTTGCAGAGTCAAACGGGCCCAGACTGGCCTGGTATAAGTCTCCTCCAACGGCCCTGATAAAGGGCCTGGCCATAGCGCCTTCTCAGTCTTCCTAATTAATAAAAGGAACAGGATCTAAACAGGCAGTGTGCATGGGAATAGCCTAGCATTAGAAACCAAGCAGGATTCGCCAGGGCCTGGGACCTGAGCTGGTCGAGAAGACTGGACTTGGGGGCACCTCGGGATAAGAACTGGGGTTCTCTGACAGATGACAGTGGGTCAGTTAGACCGAGAACCTACTTGGGAAAGGGTGGGAGATAAGATGCTCTGATGGGAAATCATAAAAAGGAATCTTCCCTGCTCTAAATTAAAAACATCACTACATGAAACAGTGGTGATGCTGGTGGGGGCTTATTGTTTGTTTTATTGCTTTATTTAACCTATAAAAGAATTATTTAATTGCAATGAGGAGGTAAATTAACATAGTTCAGTATTCAAAAGGTTCACAAGGGAATACAGTTGAAAAGTACTCCTGAGCCACCAGATTATAGTCTCCCTAGAAGCAGTCAGTATTATCAGTTTCTTGTCTGTCCTCCTAGAGATACTTGGTGTGCGTACAAGCAAATGTTGTGATAGTTTCAGGTGAACAGGGAAGGGCCTCAGCCTTGCATATACATGTATCCATTCTCCCCCAAACTCCCCTCCCATCCAGGCTGCCACATAACACTGAGCATAGTTCCCTGTACTATACAGTAGGTCCTTGTTGGTTATCCATTTTAAATATAGCAGAGTCAGACGCCTCTTCTTTTTAAAGAGTCTTCTATGCCCTGTTCTGTACCTTCTAATATTTCATAGCATATTTTGTAAAGAATTCCTTGCTGCTGCTGCTGCTAAGTCGCATCAATCGTGTCCGACTCTGTGCAACCCCATAGACAGCAGCCCACCAGGCTCCGCCGTCCCTGGGATTCTCCAGGCAAGAACACTGGAGTGGGTTGCCATTTCCTTCTCCAATGCATGAAAGTGAAAAGTGAGAGTGAAGTCGCTCAGTCATGTTGGACTCTTAGTGACCCCATGGACTGCAGCCCACCAGGCTCCTCCATCCATGGGATTTTCCAGGCAAGAGTACTGAGTGGGTACTGAGAAGGTACCAGTGCCTTCTCCGAAAGAATTCCTTATCAGTGTATAAAAGATTTTCATTCTTTATGGCTACACAGCACACCTTCATTGAGTTAGTAACAGTTCCATATTGATGAACATATAAGTTGTTTTCCCAATCCTCTGCTGTTGCAGAAAAAAAAATGCCACTTTAACTATGCTTGTACATGAAGCATGTTATGAAAGTGCCAGTGCATCCACAGGATAAATTCCTAGAAGTGGAGTTTCTGGATCAAACGCACTTGTGTTTATCCTCTTGCCAAGATATCCTCATGTTGCCCACCTCCCTATCCCCATGTCCTGCTCTCCATCAATGTCTGGTCTGTGTGTTTATCCACAATCCTCTCCCAGGGCACAATTAGGTGACTGAGGCAGGCTGGCGGGAGGCCTGGACCCTGGGGAGCCAGAACCAGTGCCAGACTTTGTCCACAGCGAGATTGGCAGGCAGCTTTTGACTAGCTTGTCACGTACATGCCTGCACTTGTTGGTCCTGCCCACTGTGGAAAGGACCTTCCTCTCTCCTTCTGTAGGGTGGGAAGACTAGCCTGTGCCTTAGTGGCTACCTGAGTCCAGAGAGGGATAGCTGAACCCTGAAGTCCATGTGCAGAAGGCATTTGGTCATTGGAATGGGAGGATCCTGGGAAACTGAAGGAATGAAGTCAACATCTCCAATCCCGTGGTGCCTAGGCAGAGATGAAAATTAAACATGGTATTAGTTATTTTGCAACAGCCTTATTAATATGCATTCAGTTCAGTTCAGTTGCTCAGTCATGTCTGACTCTTTGCGACCCCATGAATCAGAGCATGCCGGGCCTCCCTGTCCATCACCAACTCCTGGAGTTCACTCATACTCACGTCCATCGAGTCCGTGATGCCATCCAGCCATCTCATCCTCGGTCGCCCCCTTCTCCTCCTGCCCCCAATCCCTCCCAGCATCAGAGTCTTTTCTAATGAGTCAACCCTTCGCATGAGGTGGCCAAAGTACTGGAGTTTCACCTTTAGCATCATTCCTTCCAAAGAAATCCCAGGGTTGATCCCCTTCAGAATGGACTGGTTGGATTTCCTTGCAGTCCAAGGGACTCTCAAGAGTCGTCTCCAACACCACAGTTCAAAAGCATCAATTCTTCGGCGCTCAGCCTTCTTATGCGAGTAATATGTAATGTACAGGCTGTAAATTTCACTCATTGAAAGTGTACGCTACGGTAGATGGTAGTATGTTCACAGAGTTGTGTGTCTATCTCACAATCAACTTGAGAACATTTTCATCACTCCATGAAGAACCCTGTACCTATCAACAGACATTCCCATTCCTTCTCCCCAGCCCCTGGCAACCACTAATCTACTCTCTGTGGATTTGCCCGTGGATTCTGAACATTTCCTGTGAATGGAACCACGCACTCTGATCTTTGTGACCGGCTTCTTTCACAGTATTAATGTTATCTTTAACCATCCATTTCCCCTGAGCTCAGGGATTTCACACTGCTGTTCCCTCTGCCTCCAATGCTGTTCCCCCAAATACAAACATGCTTGCTTAATTAGCTGCTGGTTTAATGAGTTTTGAACTGTGTTACAGGAAGAGAAAATTCTTGACGTAGTCTACTAATTGTCATTTAAAAAATCAACTCATTTTCTTTTTTTTACTTTTTTACTGTATCTTAGTTTTCTTACTCATTCCCCTACCAGTGAATATTTGAGTTGTTGCTAGTGTTTTGCCATTAACACCTAATATATAAATATTTCTCCCTTGTCTGTCTCTCTCTTTATCTCTGGGAGCACTGGGGAGTCTTTTTGATGTATTTTAATGAATTATTAGAGCAATTTTATCACTAGAGTTGGCTAATTTTTAATGCATTTCGTGGAGTACTTTCCCATATCCATCCATCCACACACCCAGATGGATGTATAATATACATATATATATATACACACACACAGATGGGTATATGTGCACTATGTGTATATGTGTATTTATAGCTAGGAGAACTTGTGGCCCTGTGTAGATAATTCCCTCAACTGAATTATGATGTGTGTCCAGGAACATGGATCTCAGTGACCAGGCAATCAGGCAGGGCAGGAGCGGAGCCTTCAGATGTACACTATCCTACTGGTGTGACTGCTGCCTCATTGAATGCTTTAGGGCGCTGGATTTTGAAATCTGTTCAGTCAAAATGTTCTGAGTTTCTGTTGTGTGTGGAGCACTGCAGATGAAGTGAACCGGCCTGAGAGCAGCATGGGGCTGGGGAGGGCAAAGATCAGGTCACAGAATGTTCTGGAAGCCTAGATGACTTACTCACCATCTTTGGACCTTGGTTTCCTCCACCAAATGTCCACATAGTCACCCAGACATCTCTTCTAGTTTTCAAGACTTGTGTGTCCACCCTCCAGGAGCCAGCACAAGAGTACCAGGATGAGGGGCTGCTCAGAGCTTTCCAGGCACAGAGAAGGGATGGGGCTGTGTTTTGGGCTCAGTACCCAGAGTCCAGGAAGCAGCAAATATTTTCTGTGGCCGATGCCCACCCAGGGCTCCTGTGGCTGTAGCTGAGCCAAAGGCTAAACCCAGCCTGAACCCGGGGAGCTGGGAGATGTCAGTGGCCAACTAGAGAACCCAGCAATCAGGGCAGTGTTGGGCACCTCTCTCCTTGCATTCTGCATACGTCTTGTCTGGGAGGTGGTGACACTGGGGAGGAACGAGTGTCCCGGGGACCCCGGGGGGAGTAAGTGTCAGGGTTGTAGGTCTCATACCTGAGTTCTGCCAAGAGTGGCCATAAGTCTGATGTTAAGCCAGTTACCTGATGTGAACAGCCAACTTACTGGAAAAGACGCTGATGCTGGGAAAGATTGAAGACAAAAAGAAGAGGGTGGCAGAGGATGAGATGGTTGGAGGGCATCACTGGTCCAATGGACGTGAACCTGGGCAAACTCAGGGAGAGAGTGAGGGGCAGGGAGGCCTGGCGTGCTGCAGTCCATGGGGTGGCGAAGAGTTGGTCACGACTTAGCAACTGAACAGCAAAACAGTAACCCAGAATAATTAGTAACAAGCACCTTTCCCTCAGAAGTGTTTTGCTGTAAATGATGAGTTATGTGGTATCTTAGCCAGTCCAATGGAGTGGGCAGGGGGGTGGTGGAAAGAGGAGGAGCTATTGGTTCCACGTTTAGAGGCAGGGGGCTGCAGGACAGGGTCTGTCTGTCATGCAGCAACTGACAGAGACCCAGGCTAGTCCTCACTCATGTCTGCAGGGTTCTTCCCCAGGCCCCTTGGGGAAGCCTCTGGGCAGCTCACCCACTGGATAAAAATGGACAGGATGTGGGGAGGGGGAGCCCACAGAGGGCCAGGAGACCACTGGGCAAGTGTTTGTAAAAACACTTACTGTTAGAAGGATAAAATATCAACATTAGGAAGAGTTTTAAAATTGAAATTAAAACACAACACAATCTTTTGAGTGTCTCTTTCTTTATTTGTCTGCTTTGAAGACCGTTTCCCAAGCCCATGCATTGCAAGTGGAAAGGGGCCATGGTGACCCTCTCCCAGGAGTCTACATGTGTTTCCCTTATAGATACAGCAATCAAAGTAATATTCTCAGATCCTAACACCCCCATGGATAATCATGAGGCGGTCTGTATCCTTCACGGACTCAACCTTGCACAATGCAGGAGGCCCAGGACATCATGCTCACCAAGGATCAGCTGTGAATTCTAAAGCACCCAGAGGCTTCCCTGGTCGTTCAGTGGTAAAGAATCCACCTGCCAGTGCAGGAGGTACAGGTCTGATTCCTGACCCAGGAAGATCCCACATGCCATGGAGCAGCCGAGCCCACAACGCTGTAACTCTTGAGCTTGCGCTCTAGANATGGACGTGAGTCTGAGTGAACTGTGGGAGATGGTGATGGACAGGGAGGCCTGGCGTGCTGTGATTCATGGGGTGGCAAAGAGTCGGACACGACTGAGCGACTGAACTGAACTCAACTGAACCCCAGTGGTTGTCGTGAGGATTACGTAAAATAATCTTTGCAAAGCACTTCAGTGTTCAGCACATAGCAAGCAATTGGTAACACTATTGTTATTGTATTTTGCCAAATTTCAGTTTATACATCATGTGAATCAAAATTTGCTTATTTCTTTTCTGTGAAACATTTCAAACATCTGTATTCCCCTAACTTCAGGAGAACAAATTACTCTCTCTTTCGCCATAATCTACACTGTAGCTAATACTCATGATTGAAATTGTTTGTTTATGTATCTGCCAATTCATTGGATGGTGTAAGCATTTATTTATTCAACTTTGTTTCTTGGTCTGGAGCTTCATATGTAAGAGGTAATTTATAGACATATATTGAAGGAATGAATGACACATAAAATCAAGTGATTTCTGTCATAAAAAACCCAGAGAGAGGAGACGAACCTCTTTATACCTGGAGAATATGTATGTAGTCCTCATACATACATACATACATACATACATATGTGAAAAAAATGGGCTTTTTCTGATGCATATGGATGTTCCCTTTTCTTGTATTAATTTTTCTGATATTACTTTTCAGATAATTTTTCAAAAATAATGTTTCTGATATTAATTTTCCCTTGAGAACAGCTCTTTTCCTTTTAGTTTATCTTTGGAGAAACTCCTCCCCTTCTTTCAACTTAATTCTTCATTAACCCACAGAGCTAAAATGGTTTGTTCAGCTCATAACCCCATGTAGCTTATGGTAATTGCAGCTTAGCATGCTCAAGAAGAAAGATTTAGACTCCAGCATATTGGGAATTTCTCAGTATTATTCAGGAATCAATATGAGAGCAAAATCAATCGTTATTTTTAAGCTGCATTTCTCAAACTATATTGATTTCTTAGCTTGAGAGTAGGGGACAGAATCTGTTATTTAAACATGTAGTTTTAAAATGGAAAATGTATTCAATTCCCTATAATTAAACCCCTCACACAGTTTTTTGCAGATGACATATCAGTGGGTCTATAACATTATTTCTGTAATTTAATTACAAAATGCTGTTATCGTAAACTTAAGTATAAGAATTTTAAATCAATCACTCATCTATTTTTAATTCTTAGACTCAGGATTTTTTTTTACTATTTCTAAAAATATTTTATATATTAACTTTGATGCATCTGAAAGCAATTAGAAAAACATACCTGAGATGATAAGCAAAAGTTTTAATCAAGAGTTTATCTTTAGGCATTTTGAAGAATAGTAAATTAGATTCCTAAGATTTACTAATAGTAGTAATCTAAATAGTAATCTAATAGTAAATTAGATTTCCTAAGATTTCCTAAGAACAGTAAATTAGATTTCCTCAGATTAAGGCTTGCCTTTTGTGAGGAGTTTTAAAAAGCCGTCAGTGATCAGTTTATTTGATTCAGTAATATAACTCTGTATAAATAAGAGTTGAGGATAGAGTATATCTAGAAGATTCTTGCTTCCTTCTGATCATCTTTTAGCAGCTTAAAACAGCAACATTTCTGTTAATAAAGACAGAAGAGCTTGTTTCCATCCACCAAACCTCTCAGCCTCTACTTAGCTCAGTGAACTGTCCTCCTAGAGGTTTTACCTAGCTCTTAATCACGCATTTTCAAGTGCGTTATGCTCTGTGTATTATTAAAATTGCTTGTCAAAAATATCCTTTATAAAAACATGGCAGTGTTCTCAGTTTCCATCCCAAATGGAACAATTAGAGCCACAGGATAAAATCCAGATTTACTTAAATTTTTAATAGCTAAGTGCAGTAGAGTGGATTAAATGCCAAGTGGGAATGCCGAGGCCTCTACTGAGGGGTGAGATTAGTTTGTGTATCTCTCTCCTCTTCTCTTTTTATTTCTAATAAATACATCATGACTTCTATGAGCCCAAAACTTCCATTTACAAACAGGGTGACTGGAACATGTAAGCTCTAACATATTTTATTTTTTCAACTTTAATAGTTTTTATCCCTCTGTTATTGACATCAATGAGGTAAAAATTAAGTTTCCAGCAGCGAAGGGTGGGATTAATGGAAGTGAGTGTTTCTAAGCTGCTTAGAGCTTGATAAAGAAGATTTAAAACATATAGTCATGGTAAATAAGGACAGAGTTTGCAAAATTTAGTAGCACTTATTTTTATTTTTTATACCAGAAAAGTGCTTTGATCTCATTAATAATGACCAGCAGGTTCATTAGTGTTAATCTGGGCTGTTAATCTGGGCTTCTCTGGTGGCTCACAGTAAAGAATCCACCTGCCATGTAGGAGACCTGGGTTTGATCCCTGGGTCAGGAACTTCCCCTGGAGAAGGGAATGGCTATCCACTGCAGTATTCTTGCCTAGAGAATCCAATGGACAGAGAATCCTGGGCTATAATCCATGGGGCCACAGAGACACAACTGAGTGACTAAGTATGCACACAGCATGCTATTAATATATTCCCACAATCTATGACAATACAACAAAAATCTTTTCCCAACCAAAGATTGATTAAAAAAAAAATTGATGCTGTGAAATCAAACATTTCGATTCAGAGTTTACTTCATCATTCAGTAATTTGGTAAGCACTGTGTTAAATTCTTTACAAACATTATCTCCCTTAGTTCTCATGACAACCACAGTAATAAGTACCCTCACTGTTTTAACTTTTCAGGGCAATGGGTAACAAAAGGATATGTAACTGATATAGTTTCTGAGTAAAGTTTGCTTTACTTCCATAGCAGTATATTTTTTAGCACTGTATAACAATTATATTAATGTTTCAGCTAAAACTAAGAAAGAAAGAACTAGTTTTTTAATATCCTAGCATATGCTTTAAGACATAATCTCTGCCCTCAGGGATTATATTTAAAAAGATAAGTTCTTACCAAATTATTTGAGTACTCTACAGCACAGTAGTTATGTGCTATAAAGTCAGATCTTTGGATTCAGATTTGATGTTTGGTATATTGTTAAGTAATGATACTCCCCTGATGACCATTTTCATTATCTGACTTATATTTTAATTATACATATTTTGTTGTAAGCAATAAACATTACCAGTAATAATAATAAACTTAAAAGATTTATCAAAGTGTACTCAGATAAATATATTTAAAATTGTAAATCAAATTCTAACTATGCCACTTATACCTTGATAACTAGATATATATATAAGAAGGCATATAATGTCCCTAATGTGCAAATGAGGAACAGTCTGAGAGAGGTTAAATAGAGCAATAAAAATTATAGATGAATACATACAGAGTTGAAATATGAAATCCAAATTTCAAAAGACCTTTTGGTCTTCAGAGCCCCCATGCTTTTCAATTAAAATACAGAGATGGAGCATACAAGATTTTGAAGAACAAAGTTGATTCTCCAAAATCACTGAGGATGCTGTGAGATTCCGTCTCTCTGGAGAAATCCATGAAGTGAGGGATGGATACCTTTTCAAGTCTACAGCACAGCATCCAGGCCTCTGTCCTCAGCACAAAGAATATGTGACAGTTTTATCCAACCACAGAGTGGAAAAAAAAAAAAAATTCCTTGTTCAAGAAACGGAATTAGCAAATGCATCACTGGAGAAATCCATGAAGTGAGGGATGGATACCTTTTCAAGTCTACAGCACAGCATCCAGGCCTCTGTCCTCAGCACAAAGAATATGTGACAGTTTTATCCAACCACAGAGTGGAAAAAAAAAAAAAATTCCTTGTTCAAGAAACGGAATTAGCAAATGCATCGCAGTTTCTTGTACTACTTATTTTCCTCTTCCAAGTAGAGGCCTGTCATACACTGTGTGGTATTTTTATGTTATGGACACATCTCCCAAGTCATGTTTCCAAATGTTTAGATAATATGATTTATTAAGAGGTTTTTCTGGTCCCTCCTGGCAGATTACACATGCTTACTGCATTAGTGCTTTAGAAAAATGCCAGGCATGGGCCGCATTATATTCAAATAAAGATATGAAGGCCGTAGGCTAGAAAATTCCCCGAGGACCTTGAGTGGCAGCAACTTAGCTCCTTAAAACAACTTGAGCTCCATTCCTTTAAATAGATTGTCAAAACAGAGTTAGCTGTCAGTGGCAAAAATTTCAAAAATCTTTGCAGACAGATGACAAGATGCATGTGTCTTACAGGCAGATGATGATCAGGTTCTTTGTGTCAAGAAGGCAGACAACAAAAGTGACTGCATCTTCCAGAAAATTCAGATAGAACAGTTATTTTTTGCCTTTGTGAGAGTGATTAAGCTTATTTTACTAAGTTGAAAAATACTAGATACACTTTGTTTATATGATTATATGAGCTATGAAGGAAGCCCTTTATTTCTATGCCATAGCCAAAAAAATGGGATTTTTGTAATTGGCATAGCACTGGGAGTTCATATATCACATATATTTCTGGCTTTCATAACCACTATCCAATGCACAATCATTATAGAATCTTCTCTCAACTAATTTGTGTTAAAATATTTTTATATGTAAGAGATAAAACCTGAGACTTTAAGCATTCCGTTTGTTAAAAAAATGTGACAGGTTTGCAGAAATTATGTGGAAATTTTAGGGAAAGTTTTACTTTATCATTTATTTGTTCATTCAACAAATATTTACTGTGAGCTAACCACATATCATGATATATGTTAGGCAAAAAACATTTCTTCTGTTTATCCTTATAGCTTCAGCTTAAACATCACTTTCACAGAAAGCTTTCTTTGGCCCTGTACTTGGTCTGACAACTGAAATATATTCTCATAAGCCCCTAATACTCAATCATACATTTTGTTGTTATTGCAACATAATGTCCATCTTTCCCAATTGTCTGTAATCTTGCAGCAATTAGGAGCGATAGTGGCTGTGTTAATTACCTTAACTCCAGTGCTCATACAGGAGTTCAGTATTTTTTAACTATGTTTAAAAAGCATACATGCAAATAATGAAAATGTGGAATAATATTAAATGTAATGCCATTTTGTTAAAAAGTACAATCGACATACAAGGCAGGTGAAACCTGGGTGTCTGAGAATATAAAAAATCATGGGAGAGGTAACTCAGATAAAATTTGTTCATTTCTGAGAAGGAAGGGTGAGGTAGATGTAACAGGAAGTGAAAGAAAAGAGTCTGCTAGCACAGCATATTTGGAAAACTACGACTAGAGCAGAGAGAGTGAGGTGTAGAATACCAGGAAATGATTCTAGATTCTGGGCAAGTTATAGGAGGCAGCTTTTGAAGGGCTCTTGATTGCACCTAAGGGATTTCCAGTGTTTTATATATTTAAAGTTTATATATGTGTGTCTATATGTGTATATATATAGTCTTTATATATATATATATATATATGTAAAACACTGGAAATCCCTTATAACCTAAAAAAAATGAGAAAATGTTAGGATTCAATTTTTGTGTGAATAAAACACTCCTAAGAAATAACTACTTCTGGTCTCAAATATCCAAACACTTTTCACCTGGAATACAGATGAAAAGTATTAGTTTAGTTACTTGTATATCTTTATTGACATCTATGCCCAGAAACTCTTATGCATTTATAATAATGTCTGATGTTTCAAACTTTTCTGATTTTTTTTTTGTATTTTATCTAGAGTGTTTTGTTAATTCATCATCATGAGTTGCTTTTCACATTTTACAGACCATAAAACAATTACAGTATATAGTGTGATTCTCTCTGTTAATCAAATTCATATAATCTGCCTGGAAGCTTCTTTCCTTTCACACAGTCATCAGAGATATTTTTGTTTTTTTCTCATAATGACTTCTGAGGGAATGGTTACTTTTTAGTAAGCAACAGTATACATCAGAAAATTAAGTACAGTTGCTTAACACTGACTGGGAAGGCAATGGCACCCCACCCCAGTACTCTTGCCTGGAAAATCCAATGGACGGAGTAGCCTGGTGGGCTGCAGTCCATGGGGTCGCTAACAGTCGGACAGACTGAGCGACTTCACTTTCACTTTTCTCTTTCATGCATTGGAGTAGGCAATGGCAACCCACTCCAGTATTCTTGCCTGGAGAATCCCAGGGATGGGGGTGCCTGGCGGGCTGCCGTCTATGGGGTCACGCAGAGTTGGACACGACTGAAGTGACGCAGCAGCAGCAGCAGNACTTTCACTTTTCTCTTTCATGCATTGGAGTAGGCAATGGCAACCCACTCCAGTATTCTTCCCTGGAGAATCCCAGGGATGGCAGAGCCTGGTGGGCTGCCGTCTATGGGGTCACACAGAGTCGGACACGACTGCAGTGACTTAGCAGCAGCAGCAGGAAGCAATACTATGGAGTCAGAGAGACTTCTGGGAGTTCTCAGCCAGGCTTTATGTAGATAACAGGGAATAAGAAAACTGGCCCAGCCTATCTCAGCAGGATGACATGAGTGAAATGTGTCAGTTGCTACATTCTATAGACATTAGGACTTCCTCGGTGGTCCAGTGGTTAAGACTTTGAGCTCCTGATGCAGGGAGCTTGAGTTCAATCCCTGGTCAGTGAACTAGATCCCACATGCTACAACTAAGGCCCAGCATGGCCAAATCAATTAATCAATCAATCAATAAGTAAATATTTAAAAAATTCTATAGACAATGGAAGACAAAGGGGATGGGGAGGGAGGGGCATGTGAGCGAGTGCAGGGGAGTGGCAGGGATGGCCACGTTCCTGTGGACGGGTTCCACTCTAAGGCATCATTGCTCATAATATGCACCTTTATTTCTTTGTTCCAATAAGCAAGAAAAATGTCAAACTATGACATAGCATAATCATGCAGATATTGAAATGAGAAAAATGAATTACAACCTTCTCATGCAGGGAAGTTTGAAAATTTCAAGAGCTTTCAAAAAAGAGAGTCCCTTTGGCTCAGTAATTCTATATCTAGGGGAATATCCTGAGAAATAACCAGAAATGCTAAGAGTAGTTTACCGAATGAGCTGTGTCTACAAAAATCAGAAACTGGGTAAGACTTAGTAAAAATTCAGTGAGGATAAAGGATGATGCATTTCTGTGATGGGATAATATACACTAAAGTTTCTGAAGAATTTCTAGTATGGGAAAATGCTTTGATATGAAGTGAAAAGACAGGCACAAAATGATATGGCCTGACCTCAAGTAGGCAAACCTATGTCGATATATGAAGTATTACAAAGGATGTAATAGAACAAACTTAATAACGTGGTGATCTTTGAGTTATAGGATTACATGTGTTTCCTATATTCTTTTTACACATTTCAGCATTTAACTTTCTTGAAGTAAATATTTATTATATTTTTACTGAAAAGGAACTGAAATCTCAATTCTGAAAGGGAAGAAAGAGAGAAAGAAGGTCTTGAGTGGAACTCAGTGTCGGGTGAGACCCCAGCTCTGAAGGAGCGGGAGGTCCAGGTGCTGGTGGTTTCTGCCGCCCTCCCGTCCCGTTCTCACAACCAGGGAGAGCCCTGCTGTGTCTGTGATGTCGGCGGCAAAACGTCCACTCCCCAGGACAGGCCTTGGAGCCGGTTCTCCAGGGTGAGGGCAGAGTGAGGAGTAACATGGCAGCCCGAGGGGACCTGTCTGCCCCTCCTTGCAAGGAAAGGCCATTGTTTCTGTCCGATGTGAGATTTCCGGGCGTAAGCAGAGAGCTAATCCTCTGTGTTGCTTCCCACCCAGTAGATATGTTTGACGACTTCTCGGAAGGCAGAGAGTGTGTCAACTGTGGGGCCATGTCCACCCCTCTGTGGCGGCGGGACGGGACAGGACACTACCTGTGCAACGCCTGCGGCCTCTACCACAAGATGAACGGCATCAACCGGCCCCTCATCAAGCCCCAGCGCCGCCTGGTAAGCCAGGGCCTGCTGCCGCGTGGCCAGGGCAGGGGGCAGGGGCCTTGCGTCTCTGCTTCTCTCAGCTCCTGGCTTCGGGCTCAGCCTCGGTGGGAAGCTCCTGATTTCGAATCTGGGGGTTTCAAGTTATCTTTCAAAGAAGGTGCAGGGTGAAGGACTGGGTGGGTGGCAAAGAGTCATTTCTTCCACCTTCAGTGTTAGGTTGAACTGTGAGGATGGTCCAGCCCATTTAGTTCTACCCCTTAATTATGCAGAAGTGAAAAGTGAGGCTATGCCTTGCCTGCCTTGTGTGGTGTGTCTCCGGTGCTCACGTCAACCCCATGAGGAAGGCTGACTCTTCCTTTTTATGTTGGGACTTACTCAGTTTTCAGTTGATCCGTTGACAGACCCAAAGATTACGTGAGGGTGTGCTGGCCCTGCGGCTGGGGAGGAGAGAGGAGCGAGTTCTGGCTCCTAATTTCCTGATCATTTCTACCACGATTTAATTTTGACCAATAGCTTTCACAGATATTAGGGAAGGAAGAACAGAGGGGATAAACCGTGGTGCTTGCCTCCCTCTCTTGAAGTCCGTGTTTGAAGGCTCTGGGATACATTCATTGCTAACTCCCACCCCTGAGACTCAGGTTAGTTCTACTTTGGGGAGGTTTTACTGCCTCCAGTGCCCAGTGGTTGCTGGGCTCTTCCCTGACGTGAGTGACTGATAGTGTCGCTGACGCAGCAGGAGTGGCCAGGATTTGATGGCTCCGGCAGCCCAGCCCTCGGTCCCATGCAGCCGTGGAAGGCGGGGGTACCCGATTCCCAGCATCCGGGCAGCGCCGCATCGGAGCATCCCTTGCGGGGGCGGCGAGCCTGAGGCTCAGGTGGCCGCGCCCCGCGATTGCGCCTGGTGAAGCAGATGCCACGGCGCCTGCCTTGGGCCTGAGGGGTCTGTCTCCTGTGTTGCAGTCTGCCTCGCGCCGAGTGGGCCTCTCCTGCGCCAACTGCCAGACCACCACCACCACGCTGTGGCGCCGCAACGCCGAGGGCGAGCCAGTGTGTAATGCCTGCGGCCTCTACATGAAGCTCCATGGCGTAAGGCTCCCCCCGCACCACGTCCCGTACTCCACAGCTACGGTCTCGTCCCTCTTCTTCCCCACAGATCATAATTCATTGTCTACTTCTTAAATATACTTAAATCTGGACGGTCCAGAGACTGTCTTACAGCTGTCTATTAAGGCTGCTGTAACAATGCCATGGCCTGGGCAGCTGGGGTCTCCTGCATTGCAGGTGGATTCTTTACTGACTGAGCCCCCGGGAGGCCCACGGGGCAGCTTGTGTGTGTGTATGTGTGTGTGTGTGTGAGTGTGTGTGTGTGTGTTAGTCATTCAGTCACGTCCGACTCTTTGCAACCCCAGGGACTGTAGCCTGCCAGGCTCCTCTGTCCAAGCGGGATTCTCCAGGCAAGAATTCTCCAGGCAAGTTTTCTGGAGTGGGTTAGCCATTCCCTTCTTCAGGGGATCTTCGCTACCCAGAGTTCTAACCCAGGCCTCCTGCATTCCAAGTGGATTCTTTACTGTCTGAGCCACCAGGGAAGCCCTCCTGAGCAGCTTAACCAACAAGAATTGATTTCTGTGGTTCTAGAAGCTGGAGGTCTGAGATCAGAGGCCAGATCAAGGGAGGACCCCCTGTCTGGTGGCAGACTTCTTACTGTGTCCTTACATGGTAGAAGGGGCAAGGATGCTGTGGGGTCTCCTGTATAAGGCCACTAATCCCATTCATCAGGACTCAACCTCATGACCTCATCACCTTCCAAAGGCCCCACCTCCTAACACAATCACCTTGGACTATAGGTTTGTGAACATATCAGTTTGAGGAGGATACACATTCAGACCACAGCAGAGACATTGCTAGGGAACATCACTTCCATCTTTAATACTACATTAGTCTAATTCCCATTTTACCAATGGAGAGATTCAAAAGTAGTCCGTACATGGTAGTATGATATATAACAAAGGTAACAATTCAGTGGATAAAGAATAGCTTTTTAAGAATGCTTGTATTGACACAGTCTGGAAAACAAAAATGAAACCTGGCCTCTGCTGCTGCTGCTGCTGCTAAGTCACTTCAGTCGTGTCCGACTCTGTGTGACCCCATAGACGGCAGCCCACCAGGCTCCCCCATCCCTGGGATTCTCCAGGCAAGAACACTGGAGTGGGTTGCCATTTCCTTCTCCAATGCATGAAAGAGAAAAGTGAAAGTGAAGTCGCTCAGTCTGTCCGACTGTTAGCGACCCCATGGACTGCAGCCCACCAGGCTACTCCGTCCATTGGATTTTCTAGGCAAGAGTACTGGGGTGGGGTGCCATTGCCTTCCCTGAAACCTGGCCCCTACCTCCTACCAAAACCAAAAATAAACTTGGGTGTATTAAAGATATGAAATGTAAAACCTCTTTAAAAAGGAACAGTAAAAATACTAGAAGAAAATGTAGAGGGAGAGGTTATATAACCTTGGGGATGGGAGGAGAACTTTTCTTCAGCAAATTTTCAAAATTCTTAAGCCATAAAAGAAAAAGATATATTTGATTGTATACCAATTCATATTAGTATATGGGAAAAGATACCCCAAGAAAGTACAACCAGGGGGTAAGGGGAGAGGGAAATAAGGAGTTCCTGTTTAATGAGCAGAGAGTTCAGTTTTGCAAGATGAAAGTGTTCTGGAGATGAATGGCGGAGATGGTTGCATAACAATGTGAATATGCTTGAGTGTTGAACTATACATTTAATAATGCTTAAGGTGGTAAGTTTTATGTGGCGTGCATTTTATGGCAATGTTTTTAAAGTACTAATGTGGGTTGGGGTGCACATGAGGGCAGGATTCTTCTGAAGTCAGGATGGTGTTCAAGAAGGCTCAAGGTGGGCGGCGGGGAGGAGGGCTGGGAAGGAAGGATGCTTTCCTCCAGAGGTGGAGGTGCCGTCTCATCTGACTAGGTTGACCGGAAGGCAGTTCAAGTTCAGCCACTCTGGTGGCTGAAGTTCTCTGACCACAGAATGAACCTGGGCCCTTGGTAGTGAGAGCGCAGAGTCCTAACCACTGGGCTGTCAGGGAATTCCCTACACGTCTTCCTTTAACAATTCCATGTTCGTATCTCAAAAGTGGTTGTGGCTTTTCCTTCGGCACTTGCAGGTGTGGCCTGTATTAGTCCCATAGGAGAGACTAGCATAGACCAGGGACTGAACGATTTGGTTGGCCAGGCCTGAAAGAACCCAGATGTAGGCAAGGCACACTATTTTAAAATACTAGAAAGAGGACCCTGCCAGTCTGCCACTTTCCCTCCCCCAATCCAAGGCAGAGTTCAGTGTTTTTATTTTCCTGTTTTCCCACATCACCTATAAATCTGGTTATTTTCTATTTGTCTGTCTTTCCCAATACACTGTGAACTCTACAGGCAAGGAACTGTGTCTTTAAGTCTGTTTCCCCAGGGTCTAGTACAGTATCCTAAAATGTAAGTGTTCAACTCATCTTTTTAATAGAATTGATTTCTTGCTCGAAAGGAATTCCAGGCCTGATTCACTTAGACTCAGTCCCAGAGTTTGTAGAGGAATTGTACAGATCTGGCCTTCCTAGTGTGTATTTGTGTGTGTGTGTTGTGTAAATACTGTCACAGATCATGTACAACTGGAAAACCATGTGTGTTGACTTGCAACCTCCTAGGTCCCCAGGCCTCTTGCAATGCGGAAAGAGGGGATTCAGACCAGAAAACGGAAGCCCAAGAACCTTAACAAATCAAAGACACCAGCAGGTGAGAAAACGATCTCTGTGTAATTCTATGAATAACTCAGTAGCCCTCAGAGTGGATGAGCATCGTGTGTGCTCAGGTGGGCCAGCCCAGGCTGCAGAGGTGTAATGATAGCATCGTCCATTCCCCGCCTTTCAGGACAGAATGAATAACTTAGTGCAAAAGTAACATTGCATTGGAATGTATTGGGAGCTTTTAAACCAAGCTCAACTCTTGTCATGGCCTGATTTTTGCCGGTTACAAAGATTGCGGAGGTCCAGCTAGACTGGTCTCGGAGGAAAAAGGGAAATTACTCAGTCCTTCCACCTTTAGTGCTGCAGCTACTCAGGAACTCGAGTCCTTTTGGTTCGCTTTGGGCTAAGTGGGGTCAAGAAACACAGGGCCCCTGCGTTGTGTTCAGTTAGATTTGGATATTGATTTGTAAGCTAGTATATAATTAACATTGTGTGTACTTTGTCCTTTATAAACCTCCTTCACAAATACTGTCTCCTTGATCCTTAAAGACCCTCACTAGACCTCATTTATGATCCCCATTTTATTAATGAGCAAGCCGAGGCTCAGAGAGGGCAGTGACTTAACAGGGGCTACATAGCTGTGAATGGGTAGAGGTGGAATTAAAACCCCTGTGGTTTCAGTTAGGAAATATGGATATTCTGTTCAATATACATTCTGCCTCTCAGTTTCTAGATTTCAAGATGAGGACTACTTGGGTTCCCTACATGAGCATTCCCTGCTTGACTGACATGTACACACAGCTATATTTAAAATGGATAACCAGCAAGGCCCCACTGTGTAGCACAGGGGACTCTGCTGAATGTCATGTGGCAGCCTGGATGTGAGGGGAGTGTGGGGGAGAACGGACACGTATATATGTATGATTGAGTCCCTTTGCTGTCCACCTGAAACTATCACAACATTGTTAAGCAGCTAAACTCTAATACGAAATAAAAAGTCTAAAAAAAGAGCACTTCCTTCTCAATCAGTACCACTGCCAAAGATTTTACTGGAAAATGTGGCAGGGGCAGAGAAAATAAGTCAGCGGATCTGATGGAAATTGTATCTTCTAATGTAAGGCCTGACAAGTTCGGATGGCTTTCCCTGTTCCACTGCTGAGAACATGACCGAAGTGCACCTTTTCCAGGTTCCACAGTGGCTTGCCCCTTCTGGCAGTCACGTATTATTAGAACGTGCAGTGTCTCATAGCTGGTCCTCGGCCTTTCCCCCTCCTTGCACACTGTGCGTATGTCCAGCATCTTCCCCTGGGAACTTCATCTGTTTACATGGTGGAGTCCTGGGGGACTAGGTGTACGATCCCCCATCCGAAACTCCAAACCCAGGGAGCTAGATTTGGCAGCCAGACGTAATCTGAACGGACACAGGCTATTTATAATCTTTATGTATCCCATGTGTGACTATTCACATTTTGCTGGAGAACTGTTAATGTATTTAATTACTGGGTGTTGTCCCAGACCCTGCCGCAGATATTCTATAATATACAGGTCTTGCCCCATTTAAAATCCAAAAGTTTTGAATCCTGAAACATATGTGGCCCCAAGGATCTGGGATAAGGGGGGATGAGCCAGTCATCAGAAAAAGTTCCCTTGAAATTCTGCTGCTCCTGCTTCATTGTGAGAACGACCCACCCTGCCCTGATGAAGGGCCCTGCTTCTTCTCTCCCCAGCAAGCATAAACAGAGCCATTCGCGCTGATCTGCCCTGGCTGGCTCCAGGGGCCACCATCCGTGTGTCCCGGGCCCTGGGCTGGGTGTCCTGACTCTGCCTTGTTCCAGGTCCCTCAGGCAGTGAGAGCCTCCCTCCCACCACCAGCGCTTCCAGCAGCTCCAGCAGTGTGGCCGCCAGCAGCAGTGAGGAGATGCGCCCCATCAAAACAGAGCCCGGGCTGTCATCCCACTACGGGCCCAGCAGCTCCCTGTCGCAGGTACTGCCCGTGGGGGAGTAGACTCCAGGTTGCCAGGCCCCCGGCCGAGGCAAGGGGCTGTCCACACAGGGGTACATTTCAGCATATCTGATCAAGCTACAGTGATTTGGATATACAACCATGATACCCTCTGTGCCACGCTTCCTGGTAGCTTAATGGTAAAGAACACGCCTGCCAATGCTGAAGACGCAGGTTCGATCCCTAGGTTGGGAAGAACCCCTGGAGAAGGAAATGGCAACCCACTCCAGTACTCTTGCCTGGGAAATCCTGTGGACAGGGAAGCCTGTCGGGCTACATTCCAGGGAGTTGCAAAGAGTCACACACGACTTAGGGACTAAACAGCAACGACTGTGCCAGGGCCAGTGAAGACGGGCTGGCACACAGCCTGACTGCAACCCGAATCAGACTGTGGGCTCGCTGGGGGACGTGGCGAACCCATCGCAGGCCCTGGGAGGCAGAATGGGGCTTTCTAAGCAAGTCTTTCTCCCCAGTGAGGGTGGCTTGACCTTGACGGTAGGTAGAGTTTATCAGGAGGATGAGGTCCCTCCTGGCTTGTGGAAGCTGCAGCGGGCAGGGTGGGAGGCTCGGGGTTGATGAGGGGTCACAGGCAGGATGCTATTGTAATGAGAGCTGGCTGCAGGTCCAGCTTCACACGTGTCCAGAGATGGGCCAGCGGGACCCTCATGTCCCTCTGTCAGATATGATGGCAACCCTACTCCTCCACCTCTTCCCTCTGTGGCTCCCCCATTTGGGACCAGAATCCCTCCAAAGTTAGTCATAGTCTCCCATTAACTGATCTCTTCTCCTCCTGTACTTGAGGTGAGCATGCCGTAATGAGCTTTCTGCTGTCAGAGTGAAGAGAAACTGGTCCTGTGGGACCAGGAGAGCCAGGAGCCCCTTCTGTTTGGAAAATAGAGATTGATGGTGCTAAGATTATAGAAAATGTCTGATGCAATCATCAAAGGCGTCTGAGAAATCAGAATAGTCACAGTTACCGGGTCAGTGCTCAGAAGCAGCTGGTCAGTCAGGAAGACCCCTTGCCTCTCATACCTCAGGGGTCAGGGGGCCAGCAGTCCTGCCCTTGTCTTTTGACCCTGTCCTCTGGCCCCCTTCCTGGGGTGGGAGTCAGCCTGGGCACAGCTACAGAGCAGGGCTCCCCTCTCCGGTAGGAAGGATCCCGCTGATAGTATCTTATACCTTTCACTTTCAGACGTTCTCGGTCAGTGCGATGCCTGGCCATGGGTCCTCCATCCACCCGGTCCTCTCCGCTCTGAAGCTCTCCCCGCAAGGCTACGCGTCCTCTGTCAGCCAGTCACCACAGGCCAGCTCCAAGCAGGACCCTTGGAACAGCCTGGCCTTGGCTGACAGTCATGGGGACATAATCACTGCATAATGTCACCCCTTCCCTCTTCGGATTCCTGCCTGGACTTGGGGACACGGGGGACAGCAGAGATAAGGCTCTGGGCTCCAGGGTGCCGGCCTGCTCTGTCTGGGAATGACTCCAGACAACAACTGGGAAGAAACTTGAAGTCAATGATTTGCTTAGGGGATTTTAGCGCATACCTTTTTAAGGTGGGGGACTGGAAAGCTCAGACTCTGATCAGGAGGAGCCCACCACCTTCACTAGGAGCACACCTCAGCCCCTCCCACGGAGCTGCAGACTTTCCTCATTTTTCTGCCCCATCACCCCCGACAAGAGACGAGAAGTCCTTCTCCCCCTGTTTCCACCACTGCACCCAAGATGGTGGCCTTTCCACGGTGCTGCGGGCACCGGGGATCCCAGGGCAGGCAGAGCGGGCATCTGTTGTTGGACGTCCCCGCGGCCGGTCCTGCCCTCGGCCAACACTCCCCTTCGGGCTCAGTGCGCCCGCATCCCTCATATTGAATCTTGACTCCAGAAACGCTGCATGTAGGGCCAGTGTTACCAGATGCTGCGTGGGGAGAGTGGCTTCCGCAAACTCGCTACCTGGCAACGTCGTCTCCCTGCAAGTTCCTTCCGCGGCTCAAATCGCTCCGTCTCTTCACCCCCCGCCCTCCTCGAGGCCTCTGAAAAGAAACGCCCCTCCGCTGCTCTCGGTGATTCTGCTCAGTCTGCAGTTTGAACTAGTCCCCGAATCCTGCTTCCGCCCCATCACGCTCAGGGGGGTTCCTAAGAACAAAAAAGGTTCTGCTGCTGAAGCGAATTTGACTAGCAGTCAACTTGAGATCCTTCTGGACAGGATGTCTGGTGGACGGCCTCCCCCAGCCAGGCTGGGGCTGCGCTGCGTGGGGCAGGGTTGTTGGCCTGGAGCTTGCAGATGCGCTGTGGTTCCCTGGAAACGCACCAGTTGCCTGGGCCTCGGGCCGAGTCCATCGGAGGGGCGCGCACTGCCTGCACCCGCGTCGTTTCTCCAGCAGAAGGCGTCTGTCCAGGAGGCAAAAATGCTAGGGATTTTCCAGTATATATTTAAACAAACAACATAAATCATGGAAGAAAGACGACGAGTGATGAAAGAAGATACAAGGGCGCCCCCTCGGTTCGGCAATCGGCCTCTTCTCCGCGTTCCTATCTCTACTCTCTACCCGTGACCCGGGGCTCGGAAGTTGCTGCCTTGCGTGCCCTGGCTGCCAAAAGAGTGTAGCTGACTGGCCTTCTGTGCTACTCCACAAACACCCAGGCCCCGCCCCGCAATCCTCCCGGCGGTTGCAGAGTTAACTTTAAACCCAAGATCTGTTTTAATCATCATTTACATCGGCTTTCTTTTAGGAAAGCCGCCCCCCACCCCTTGTATACCCTTCCCTAACCCACAAAACTGCTAACGTTGTCTTAAGGTGAAATGGCTGTAAAATCAGTATTTAACTAATAAATTTATCTGTATGCCTCTTTCCCTTCTCCTCCTCCCTCCGTGGTGTTTTCTAAGAGGTTCACTGCTGCTCGTTGCAAAGCGATCCTGAGCTACCGAGGCCCCTTTGCTGAATCACTTCTCCGTCCATTCCTATTGGCAGTTGGCGAAGACTTCCTCTGTAGGTGCTGGGGGTTAGTGACAAGGACATGCATCCAAGCCCTGCTACTGACTAGTCTGTGACTCGACAGGTAACCTCTAGGTTTGGTTTCCTAGGGCAGGTTGAACCAGCCCTTAACTGAAGTTCCTGAGGCCTTTTAGAAGTGGCCGCCCCAGGAAGGGGGCCACTTCTAGAGCTGCTGGCAAACCCTGGTAGCTGGAGTGTGAAGGAGAGCTTCGAGGTAGTACTCACCAGTCCACCTTATTTTACACTGGATACTGGAGGGTCACGCCGTCTTCTCCATTATGGCTTGATCCAAACAAGCCCCCCAAGAATTACATAGCAGTAGGAGAGAAGGGGAAAAACCTTTCCTTTGTCCATTTTGTCTTCACTTAGGCTTACAGACTTGCTTCCTTGCTTCATCTTAAAAGTGGAGTGGGGTTGAGGGGGTGACTAAAGTTTGTGGAAAAGAACCCAGACAGGCAAATCCACTCCCACTCAGAACTGTTTTGTAGCAGCTTCCTGCCTCTCAGATGCCTTATACCCAGTTGGTAACTAAAGGTCTTTGACCTTTCACAGCACCCGTGTTATTTTTTGAGCAAGTGAGGATAAAAAACTATAACAAGCATTCGATATAAAATTGGAAAAGCCTTTAAACTGGCTATGAAACAGCCAAAGCTATTCAATGCATCTACCATCCAGAAAAATGAATAGTTGATAACTCTGGCAAAGAGTAGCAAAAAAGATTCAGAAGCAAAAATAAACCTACCAGGATTTATATTAGCCCTGGGGAAGATGTGTTTTCTGATGATGAAGTCTTAGCTGAAAACATTTTTGCCACTTCCCTTTAGGAATGGCTTTCAGAGGATGGATATATATATATATACCTTCACACACAGTTCCAGAAGGTTGACCTCATTCCTTATATGGTCATAACTTGTGCTTCACTCCAGATGGTAAAATCCAGCTTTATTCATCCTCCTTGCTCACCAGACTGGGTTGATTTTTCAAATCAAATATATCCTTAGAAGAGGTCAATAATAATGTTACTTGCTCAGTCGTGTCCAACTGTTTGCAACCCCAATGTCTGTAGCCTGCCAGGCTCCTCTGTCCATAGAAGTCTCCAGGCAAGAATACTGGAGTGGGTTGCCATTCCCTTCTCCAGGGGATCTTCCCAACCTGGGTCTCCTGCATTGCAGGCAGGTTCTTTTACCATGTGAGCCACCAGGGAGGCCCCAGGAGGTCAAGAGGAGGTCAAGTTGCTACCAATCAGGATATTTGAAAGGATGCAGTTCCCAGATGGTTGGAAAGTGGCTAGAAGGATGGGGAGGTGGGGGTGGGAGATGGACTCACAACGAGGGCATCCTTAGAATAAGTGTCTGCCCTAATATGGTGAATGCAGCCCCCGGGGCGGGGGGTGGGGTGGGGGTGTGTTTGTTCAGGCTGAGACATCCCTCATGGTCCCTTTCAGGCTCACCCCTCACTATGACAAAAATTTTGAAGTGCAGATCAAATCATTTTAACACTCAGGAGCATCAGTCCTTAATATTTGACTTTTCGATACCTTTAGGGGGTTAAGTAGTCAGACATGACTGAGCGACTTCACTTTGACTTGTCACTTTCATGCATTGGAGAAGGAAATGGCAACCCACTCCAGTATTCTTGCCTGGAGAATCCCAGGGATGGGGGAGCCCGGTGGGCTGCTGTCTCTGGGGTCACACAGAGTCAGACACGACTGATGTGACTTAGCAGCAGCAGTAGCAGATTTAGCCATGATTTTGTGCTTCACCCCAGATGTTTGGCTTGGGGTAAGAATAGTGAACATGAGTTTATATTCACTGAACATGCACCAACTAGACCTGGGCTGGGGATTATTTGATGCCCCCTTTCCCAAGCCCCCAGAACTTACTGATGTGGACACTAGTGCACAAGAAATTCAGTCCTTTGGCAAGCTGCTGGTGGAGTGGAGGTGACTGGTTTTCAGTTTTTAAAATCATTTTCTGACATTGGAGACTACTCTTCAGATTACATCCTTGCTTTGCTTGAAGCTGGAACACAAACAGGCCTCCATCCTTAACAACACAAATAGGTATCTTCCCAGAACCAAGGAAGAGGCTCAGAGCTTCCAAGTGTAGCCCGGGAAGTGGAATCTGTGCTCCCGGGGACTCCAGGCCCTGGACACTGCTCCTTTCTGTTCAGTAACTGAGCCTCTGTTCTGTAGCCTCCTGGGGGCACAGCAGCTCTGTGCCACCCTGGCTCCTGTGCGATTATTACCTCCCCTCCTGTAGCTGCGGCAGCCCAATTTGCAAAAACGGCATCAGTGACAAGGAGAGCGAAATAATCCAAGCCAAGTTGGTACTAGAGCAGACCTAGGCTCTCAAAGTCCAGTTTTCTTTGGGTCTGTGCATGGCCAGAACACTGGCTGAAGCCTGGGAAATTGTGGGCTCAGCTGCACAGAGAGAGGGGCAACCACACACAGCTGTGCTCTGGGCTCCCAGGAACAGAGGAAACAGAACAATCCTGTAAGGCGCCTGCTGGTGCTCTTCAGTTCAGTTCAGTTCAGTCGCTCAGTCGTGTCCGACTCTTTGCGACCCCATGAATCGCAGCACGCCAGGCCTCCCTGTCCATCACCATCTCCCGGAGTTCACTCAGACTCACGTCCATCGAGTCCGTGATGCCATCCAGCCATCTCATCCTCGGTCGTCCCCTTCTCCTCCTGCCCCCAATCCCTCCCAGCATCAGAGTCTTTTCCAATGAGTCAACTCTTCGCATGAGGTGGCCAAAGTACTGGAGTTTCAGCTTTAGCATCATTC
>SJYX01007322.1:165681-188512 GCA_006410675.1 Oreotragus oreotragus
GAGGGGTGGGGATGGGCGGGTGGGGGGTCGATCTGCAGAGGAAAGGGGACACCGGCGACGCCCCTTCCTCTCCTCCTTTCTTCGTGGTCCGCAAGCCAGCCCCTTAACCAGCGTCGCGCGATTCACCGTTCGGGGGAGGGGCTGAGGGTGGGCGAGGTGTCCCCTTGGAACCGGTGTCTCTTTGGCTTCTTGTCTCTTCAGGCTGTAACTGAGCCCAGCTTTCCATCTCCATAAAGTGAGATAAAGTCGCTCGGTCCTACCAGGACCCTCAGTACATGGAATTTCCAGGCAAGAGTACTGGAGTGGGCTGCCATTTCCTTCTCCAGGGGATCTTCCCAACCCAGGGATCGAACCCAGGTCTCCTGCACTGCAGGCAGACGCTTTACCATCTGAGCCACCCGGAAAGCTCCACCTCTACAGAAAGAAAGAAAGTGAAGTCGCTCAGTCGTGTCCGACTCTTCGCGATCCTATGGACTGTAGCCTATGGACAGGCTCTGTCCATGGGATTCTCCAGGCAAGAATACTGGAGTGGGTTGCCATTAAAAAACACATGCCCTTGTGTCGAAAGATCTTAAGGATCAGATGCATTTCAGACGGGAGCTTTTCCAGAAGCTTCCTCTGTTGGAGAGGACTAGGGCTCAGAGCTGGCAGAAGTTCAGGTCGACTTAACTGTGGCCCCTCTCCCTGCAGTCGCGCAGTTTTGTCAGGATACTCTGTCGAGTGTCTTGAAGGTCTGATTAGGGGCAACCACACTACATTTTAGTCTAAAGCACCATCAAAATAAAAATACATGTTAATGTTATGGAATTTGGTGCTAATTAAACAGTGAGAAAACATGGATTGTAAGAGGCACGCCCATTGTGAGATTTTTAAATTCTTTTCAGAGTTACTGAAATGCAATAGCTACCACCATGCCAGGAAGCTGCTTAGTTCCTTGAGTTTTCATCATCATTTGCAGGCTTGTGCAGTTGAGGCAGCCGGTGAATAGTATAAGAGTGGGGGGATGCCTTCAGTGTCTTAGAAGCTGGGGTGCTGAGCACTTAGACTCAAACATGTGAATGCCCCCCACACAAGACCCCAGTGGAGTGCGATGATTTGGGGCAGGAAGAGATGGGGGTCCCAGGTGACCTACATCAGGGTTAAAATGAAACCCCAGCTGTTTCTCAGTTACCAGGGGTGAATTTCTCTAGTTAAGCTGGGTGTGGCCTCTCCCTGATCTGACCTGACATGACCCTGAGACTTGTCACTTTCCTGAGCTCTGCGTGGTTGTCGCATACACAGTGCTCCTGCTAGCAGGACGGTCCGGGCAGGCTGAATCGGCATCTATGTCTGTGTCCCATAAGCTTTCTCTGTCCCAGCCATCTCTCCACTGAAAGAGGGGAGACAAAGTACCAGCAGTGGGCTGGGATGATTTGGGACGGCAGACAGGAGGGCAGAGAAAACACGGAGGTGAGTTAGGGCCGCAGTCCAGGAAAAAAGTTAACAAGGGCTGGCTCCTGTTCAGGCTGCAGGGCGCTTGTCGTGTGGTGCCTGGCATGTGGTTGGTGCTGCCTGGAGAAAGGTGAGGGTCTGGATGAGGCAACCATCCTTGGGAAACTGGCTTACACCCTGCTGCAGCTGGGCTTGCTTTCTTAAAATTTTCTGGGGACATATTATTTTTATTATTTTTTTGGCTGTGCTGGGTCCTTGCTCTGCATGGGCTTTCTCTATTTGCAGTGAGCCGGAGCTTGTCTTGTTACAGAGCACAGGCTCTAGGCACTCGTACATTAGTAGTTGCAACTCTGGGGCTCAGTAGTTGTGATTCACGGGATTCACATATGCTCCGTGGCATATGGGAGCCTCCTAGACCAGGGATCGAACTCATGTCCCCTGCATTGGCAGGGGGATTCTTATCCACTGCACCACCAGGGAATTCCTGGGGTTTCTCTTTGATCTGACCACCTCCCTCCCCAGCCATGTTCCCTTTTTGGCTGTATATGCTCTTAAAGTTGATGGCAAAAACAGTGGCTACTTGAAAGCTTGGAACTCACCAGAAATGCTGGAGAAACCAGCTAAGTCAGCAGCTTCTTTCCCCGTTTCTGCCTGCAGGGATGCCAGAGGGGCCGTTGGTGAGGAAGTTTCACCATCTGGTCTCCCCCTTTGTGGGGCAGCAGGTGGTCAAGACAGGAGGCAGCAGCAAGAAGCTAAACCCCACAAGTTTCCAGTCCCTCTGGCTGCAGGACACCCAGGTGAGTTCACCGTCTTCCAGCAGGTCCGATCCACACCTCACCCCAGTGGGCCAGCGCCATCAACACAGCCTGTCCCTCCCCGCCGTTTCTCTTAAGACTTTCCATGCTGTTATTTCCTTTTTCCTGAGGGTAGCCACGCTGGGACTCCATGCCACTCCTCCTCTGACGTTTCTCAGGCTCAGGTCAGCGGCACAGTGGCCCATGGGACTGTGCATGAGCTGGATATTCACGTTCAGGGTCTGAAGTGATTCTGGTGACTCTAGCTGAGTCCATTGTGCACCTTTGGTTGGGAACAGTATGTAATTCTCTGGGGCCAGCAAGGGGGTGAGGAAAGAGCATAGCCTTAAAAAAATTTTTTTTTTTTAATTTACTTTTTAATTGGTGGAGAATTGAGCATAGCCTTTTGTTCTGGGGTTCAGCCTGGCCCATCTTTGCCCTCAGCGTCAGTCAGTATTCCCTAAAGTGCTTATGTGGCTGCTCGCCAGTCTGTTTCATGCCTCCCCCTCTGGCCTGCAGCTCACCCTGCCTTAGCTTTCTCCCCAGTCATGTTGAACTATTTGGAGCTCCTTTCACAGCCCTTCTTGCTCATGGTTTGACATGCTGATCTTCTTTTCCTCCCTACTCCACCCCCATTCCTGTACCTTCATGTTACCACAGTAATTCCTAGTCTCCTTTGGATTCAGCCTTGCCATCATATCCTTTGAGAAGCCTGTTCTGCCTGGTCTGAGTTGGGGGAGAGACCCTGGTGTGCTTCCAGGGGACCTTATATGTCCTCCTATTGGCACCTTATTCCTGAATTTGTCCTGCCTTTTGATTGGAGGAGGCAAATAAACAGGACAGGGGCTGTGGCCTCAGCATTATTGTATTCCTAACACTTAACTGAGTGTCTCATACTTAGGAGACTTATAGTAATTGATGGTAGAGAAACTAATGAGCTCTGCTGCTTCTTTTTTTTTTTTTCTTTTTGAGAATGCTTTATTCAACAAGATCTAAGTCAGGTGCTTTAAAACATATTAAAATGTTACAGAAATTCACAGTTCCCTACTGAGGACTTGTCAAGTTACATTAAGATATCTAAACACATCAGTTTATAAATTCAGAACCAAACATTGAACCAGGTCATGTACCATTGCCTGAAAAGCAAGTTATGATTAAGATAAAAGATACTTCACAAAGCTAAATCAAATGGGGAAACCCTTAAGAAACACTAGCAGTTATACACCAGAAATCAGCAGCTTGGAAAACAGGTCTGTGATCTGCTGCGGAGGCTCCACAGGTAAACTGAGGTTCTCCCTTTACAGCTGGTCCATGTCTAGCACTCGGCTACAACACAGGGAGAGCTGTAACCCCCCATGACAGGTAAATGCGTCAATTCCCTCAGAAAGAGAGGGTGCCACCATTTCTCTATTTTCACCTCTCTAGATCATTTCTCATCTCATCTGCCTCCAACAAGAAGACTTTGTGTAAAACAATTTAAGTAGAGGCTTGACTAGAGAATCTGCACTGCTGCATCGGTGTTCAGGGAGATCTCTGCCTCCTACCTAGGCCTTCACATCATGGTTTGGGCGCTATGTTGGTGTGCTAAGTTGCTTCAGTCCTATCCGACTCTGTGTGACCCCTATGAACTATAGCCTGCCAGGCTGCTCTGTCCGTAAGATTCTCCAGGCAACAATATTGGAGTGGGTTGCCATGCCTTTCTCCAGGGGATCTTCCCGACCTAGGGACTGAATCCGTGTCTGTTAGATCTCCTGCACTGGCAGGCAGGTTCATTACTACTAGGGCCACCTGTGGAATTCCTTTGTTCATACAGAAATTTCTCTTGGAGATGTACCTACGGCACCGTGTTCTCTGTGCTACAGAGCTTTGAAACAGTTTTGTTTTTTAAAGAGAGCATCTCTTTTCTTTAAGAGAGCTTCTTCTCCTTCTGTGATCCATCTCTCCTTCCAATCTCCTAACCCTGAAATAACTGCCCAAACTCCAAAGAATTCTGGCCAAGACATTTTTGCATCAGAGAACAAGGTCTGTGCTTTGAGTGACATTTTTATTTTTTTATCTTTATGTCCTAAAGTCTTATCTACATGAAGTGAAGTGAAGTCGCTCAGTCGTGTCCGACCCTTTGCGACCCCATGGACTGTAGCCTACTAGGCTCTTCTGTCCATGGGATTTTCCAGGCAATAGCCCTGGAGTGGATTGCCATTTCCTTCTCCAGGGGATCTTCCCAACCCAGGGATCGAACCCAGGTCTCCTGCATTGTAGACAGACGCTTTACCATCTGAGCCAAAATATCGTTATCTGGAGGTCTCTAGGAGAATATCTTGTTTTCTTTCTGGTAGAAAGGAGGGAAAGGTGAATATATTACTCCTTGAAGTCTCAGGCCAAAACCTCAACTTCAGGGCTCAGCATTTGTTACAGGGATGGCTAATCTCAGATTCTCCCACCTCAGCCTCAATTTAAAGTCCAAAAGCCTGGAGGTCAGTATGCATTCCTCACCAGTTTGCACTGTCAAGCCTATTTTGTGCTTTTCAGTTTCTTCTCAAGGTAACCACTCCCCCTCCCCCTACAATCTAACTCCTCACATTCTCACTTATGTGATTACTAAGAATGTTACCTTGTGCTTAATTCCAGCACCACCTGGGGGACTGGATCCCCTTATCACCAATCAGATAAACTCAAGTTTTTCCTTCATTTGATCACTTTATAACATAAGCTCAGGGAAAAAGATTAAGTCAGATGAGGCTATGTTACTTTTCACAAGTGAGGGGAAAAAACCTATAAATCGGCCCTTTGTTCATCACACGATTTCAGGTTCATTGCACACAATTACATAAATGCACACAAATCTGTCCAGGAGTTCAAAGCTGCAAGGCCATATGATACCAGTGAGAAAATACAGCTCTACATCACAGCAGTGTCTCTATTTCAAAGAATCTTTCCAAAATTCCTGACTGGGTTATTAGTACATGAGAAATGATTTCAAAACAGGGTGAGCCAAAATGTAAAAGTGGGGTCTGCATTAAGTGGAATGTATCATGTAAGAGATTTCCCTTAATTCCACCCCAATCCCCAATCTTTAAAAAAAAAAAACAAGTCTACCCCAGTATCACTTTCTCAGAAAGTGATCTGGCAAACTGACATTCTGCAACATTTCCATGTTTAATACTATCATAATGTTAGTGCAAATTAAAAGAGAACTTTCATAAACCAAAATAGCTGTCCAATAAAAGTTAGTCATTAGTAATTTATGTTGTAGAAAAAATTTTCCCAAGCCATTCAAGGAAGATTATTGGGGCCAACAAAGGCTTTGAACATTCAAAATAAAAATAACCAGAAGAAAAGTTTTCCAAGTCATTTCTCAAATGCAAAATTCAGGAAGTATATTTGCATTCACAAAACTGTTCTTTCCCATCTGTAACAAAGGAAGCGTCTCCCTGGGCCCCTATTATTTTCTGTGCATTTTGCAGAAGCCCACTGAGGAGGCTAAGGCCCTCCTGATTTCCAGTCCACGCTGCTCAAGGCTGGTGGATATCCCCACAGAGGCAGGAAGGTTAGCAAAATGACAGGTGGAGCATACCATCTTCTCGCAAGTCAACAATGAAACCACAGCTGTAAGCCATCTAAAGAGGTCTTTCCTGGAAGCCACAGGGGCAAATGGGGCAAGGGTGCCCAGGGCAGGAAGAGCTCTGCTGCAAAGGTCCACTTTCCTTGCAGGCACAGATCAGTGGCTCTTCTTTACTAACTGCCCAGCTCTCCAGATCTTCGGAGAGGAGGGAGAGAAGAGGTGGGGAGTTCTACCCCAACAAGGCTCAGACTCCTGCTGTTAGGAGCTTCTGGCCCTGCTTGGTTGACCTCCACAGCCACCCTGGTTGGAGCACCCTGTTCCAACCACCCACCTAACCCTCTTCAAACAGTATCAGCTGTACTGGGGCTGCGCTACTTACCAATCTTCCCAATGGGGGCTCCAAGGGCCAGACTCTTCTTGCCCTTTCCCCTCCACTGGAGTCTCTCTAAATATCACCCAGGTAGCTGCTCAGAGAAGCTGAGAGAGAAGCTCCATCCTAACTATGCACCATCACAGGGTGGCCCAAAAGGCATCTCTGAACCCCATACTTGGTAAATAGCAGAAGTCTTCACTCCTAAGAGTCCATTTCCACATACAATGTGAGAGCAACCTGCAAGAATATAGTGGTTGGAAAGTTTAAAGCCTTGACTTCAAACATAGGACTTCAGCTCCAAGTGCAGGAAGACTCCTTGATTATGTGCAAATAGACTGAACTTACAGGCACCTGTCATTCTACAAGAAGTCTTCACATTTCCGTAAGGAGGGGAAATTTCCCAGCCACCTAAGGCTAAGCCCTGGCCTCGCCAGCCAGTCAGCACCTTATACAAACAAGTGAGACCTGTTTCATAAGACATTTCTTTCAATTCAGGAGGCACCAAAGAATTGGGGTCAACAGCTTGGCATGCTGAGAGAAACGTCAGGCTCCCCCTATCTCCGAGAGGTAGCCAGGGAGGCAAGGGCCAAGGGAGAGTCCATTCTTTACATCCAGACAGTCACATCCTTGTTATTTAGAACAATCAAAGTTTCCAGTGTAAAAATCTGTGGGCTTATTGCATCTACCCCACTGATAGTTTGTCTTTTTCTTTTCATCAGACCTACCTTGAGGGCATGGTTTGTTAATTAATTTATTTCCAAGGATCTCAGACTCACAGATCCTTCTAAGCATACAGAGAGAGTATCTATTAACACAGTGAAAGTGAAAGTCGCTCAGTCTTGTCTCCATGGACTATAGCCCACCAGGCTCCTCTGTCCATGGAATTCTCCAGGCAGGAATAATGGAGTGGGTAGCCATTCCCTTCTCCAGGGATCTTCCCAACCCAGGAAACAAACCCAGGTCTCCTGTATTGCAGGAGGATTCTTTTATCATCTGAGCCACCAGGGAAGCCCAGGAATACTGGAGTGGGGAGCCTGTCCCTTCTCCAGGGATCTTCCCAACCCAGAAATTGAACCAGGGTCTCCTGCATTGCAGGTGGATTCTTTACCAGCGGAGCTACCAGGGAAGCTCCTGTTAACACATAAATGCCCCAGATGGTGAGTTTGCTAGGCCTTCTTTTCCTTCTAAAGTTGAGCAGATATGTATGGTTGCTCCCTGGCACTTGAGAGGAGAAATCTTTTCTTCAGTCTAAAACCCCTCAGACTGGCAGCGACTCCTCTGATTTTCCTGCCTACAAGCAGCATATTTGCCAGCCTCAGGCACTAGTGCTGGCTGCTTGGAATTGAACTGCATGTGAATATATCATGTAGGCATGTGGATGTGTACCATATGTGCACACACATGTGCACACACACTTTGGGTCCTCCTTATAATAAAAATTGAAAGTCCTCAGGAGTGAAGGAAAGGAGCAGGGAAAGAAAGGACAAGGAGTTGCTGGCTTCTCCACTGTGGTCTGAAAGCTGGAAAGATTTGCTTTTAAATGTTTCCATGGAAGGCATCCAGCTTCCTGTGAGTCTTCTCTGGGCCACAAAGGCCTCTGCAGCATCTGGATCCCCTTCTTCTAGTGGCTCAGATTGTTGCTGGGGCCTCAGCTATCTCCTCCAGCCTCTGCCGAATCATTAGGCGGAGCACAGTGTACCTGGGGAAAGAAGAGCTGCAGTGGAGAGCAGAAAGCAACACTCCCTCTAGCGACCCTCCCCACCACCTGGGTCACAGCGGGGCCAGATGTGTCAACCCTTTGCTTCTCTTACTGGCCCACTCTTGAACCACTTCATTACTTGTGTTCATTACCAGAACAGGATGAAAGGGCTGAAGAGGCTCACTCCAAACTATTATAATTATTTTATAATTATTAGAAAATCTGACAAAGAATGAGAAGGCGAAATAACATGAACAGTAATAAGGTTCCCTTCACTGAGTGCTTAATATGCTTAAGGCACTATACATAGAGGATTAGATAATCCTCAACTAGGCTGGACCATAGGAAATTGCCATTATTTTTACCATTTGGAGGAGCCTACAAAAATGGCAACTTCATATGGTTCAACCTAATATCAGTATCTGCATTTTGCCAAAGAGGATATAATAACTACCAGGCATAGTGTGGTCCATAAGTACTGTTTTTTATACCTTTCCTGAATTATGGCAATTCAGATACTGGAGTGGACACTGTTATACAGAGTGAACATGGCTTTGCACTATACAGCAAAAACTATTTTTAAAGTTTGGCATAGTAAGTGCTCAATAAATGTTAATTGGCATCATACTAGTTATCATCAACACAATAAGTGTAGCATTGACTTTATTCTCTAGTGGTAAGAAAACCTCAATTGTTCTGCCATCTCTGTGAAATGCGATCTATTTTGTGACTAAATATGACAAAAAAAATAACAAAATCCTTCCTTAGAACAAAGTTTTAGTACTGGACTTTTCAACCCAAATGCAATTTCCAGAAGAGTTTTTTTTTTTTTTAAAGGAGGAAAGATACAAGGAAGGGATTTTAGAGGTACTCTGCTCAGATGAATTTTCACTACCAAGACAACCTTCCTAAAACCCTTGGAATGTTTTTATGTCCCATATCAAAATGAGAAGTTAAACAAGAAGCAGAAAGATGAACACATCAACACAAGTTTCATGACCCCACCTGACATATGGCATTGTCAACAGGAAGTCCCCTGAACAAGGTCCATGAGACCCAGATTCCGGCAGCAGCTCACATAGCCCCTGCAAGGCTCCAGACCAGAGCCTTCGCTCACTGAGGCCTCAGGAGAATCCAACCAGCCACCCCAGGGGCCATGCTTACTTGCGCATCAGCTTCTTGACTTCCCTATCTTCTTCCTCTTGGAGTTTCTGAATGAAGCTTTTAAGGACAGGCATCTCGAACTTTATATACTGAGCCACCTGAGGAGGAAAAAGTAAGTCTAGGGTATAAGACCCCTATCAGCACTATTCCAACTTTTTTGGGCATCTCTCTCATGTTAGGCACAAAGGCTTAGGAAATCTGTTTCTGTGCTAATTCAGGATTTCCTCAAAGACAGGAACCAAGTTTTATTCTTCTCAAGGTGGGCAGAGAGTCCATGATAAAGATCGCTTTATCTACATGATATTTAATACATTATCTCATGACTTCTCATTTTTATCTCATGTATTCAATACCACGAGAGGCAATGTCAAACACAGAAAGGCACTTTCTCTTGATTCAGTCATGCAGAGAAGATTGGAACTCATAATATTCAATAAACCCCTCTGATCTCCCCTAAAAGAATTTAAGGAACCATGCTCAGAATGATGATTTGTACCTCAAGTCTCAAACAGGTATCCAAATGTGAATTTCCTCCTGAGAAGCTGTAAGTGAGAGAGTGGCCCCCACCAGCCATTCTTCCTCCCTCACTCGAATCCTCACCCTGCTCTATCAGCTTCTCCATGCAAGAAGTATATGCCTTCACCCTTTTAATGTTGGGCTCAGCTATGCAACTTGCTTCGGCCAATGGAACATGTATGTGGATGTGACATATGTCAAATCCAAGTGGGGGCTTTAAATGAGCTTACATGGTTTCTTGCATTCCAGCCATCTGCCATAGGAAGCATACCTAAGTAGCCACTGCCTCTGAACCCTTGGCCTCTGAATAAGACACACAATGTAGTGAAGGTGAAAGTCACTCAGTCGTGTCCCATTCTTTGTGACCCTGTGAACTGTAGCCCACCAGGCTCTTCTGTCCATGGAATTCTCCAGGCAAGAGTACTGGAATGGGTTGCCATTTCCTTCTCCAGGGGATCTCGCCAACCCAGGTATTGAGCCTGGGTCTCCTGCATTGCAGGCAACTTCTTTACCATTTGAGCCACCTGAAGTCAACCCACATCTAGAGAAGAATGACTGCTACCAGCCTGCAGAATCCTGATCAAGAAAGTAAATGTTTGCTGTTGTAAGTGACTAAGATTTGGGAATGTTTGTTACTATAGCAAAAGCAGATTAATGTGCAAGGTAAAAATCTCAGCTAGCTTCTTGAAATTGCTTAGAAAAGGGCTGCAGAAACTTTTCAGCCCTTAAGTATACCAAAAAGCCTCAATAAATTTATTCCTTCTATGGAAATCATTTTGTGCCTGAGCATTCTTCCAATTAATTCCCACAGGACACACCCTCAGCCTAGCCTCTACATTAATTTTCCTTGGCCCCATGATCATTACCATTCAAAAAAACCTAGTATTGAGAAATAGCAACAAGGTTGGGCAAAAAAACAAGCTATAACCCAGTTATCATTTATCCAACCCACCCCCCACCCTCCTGGGACAGATGTTGGACTGAAAAGGGACTCACATCATAGGTAACTTCCTCCACCTGGTCCTTTTCCATAAGGAACACTTTGGAGACCTGCTCACATGGGCCCTGGAGGATCCGGGCAATCAGAGGATAATCCGTGTTCTTCAGCTTCTGTTTCTCTGGAACCACACACAGCCAAGAGCAGCTCTGAGTTGCCTGAGGTCTTTCTCACTGTAAGTAGCTGTCAACTCAGGGGCTCAAATGGACCAGGCACCTTAGGCGATGCGGCCATACAAGTCAGGAAACTGATTTGTAAATGAGAGATTCAACAGGTGTTGTTCAAAGCACCTGCTGCCGCTCCCCTAACCCCTCAGCAATATTTCCGTGCCTCAAGCCTTTTGGAAGATGCTGCACTGGAGAAAATAGTTTTCTCTGTGCTTTGAGAAAATCCAGTTCTTTTTTTTTTTATAGGCAGTTAGGTTTTAGGGTTTGTTTGCTGACCATATATGGCATTCCCCAGTGAACTTACCCAGGGAGCCCACCCGCCTTGAAGGCAAATAACATTTGGAGGTTTCCGAAACTAAGAACTAAGCAAATGAGGGAGAGATTCTGTTTTTAACTTGCTATTTTGAGTTAATTAAAAGTTTTAAGCGCCTTGTGTTCTTTATACTTACCACCGCTGGTATGGACCACATACAAGGCAAACTCCTCTGCTGAGTTCTCAATCTGAATTGGGAAGGAGCAAAAGACACTCACTAAAAGCATACATTTGCACATCTAAACTGTGGCCATTTTTTCTTCTTGAACACTGCAAAGCTAAATAAACGATAGGCTCTTTCGAGGGGAGGACTATTTACCTACAGCATTAAAAGTGATGAGGAGATGGGACAGGTAAGTGACTTTATTAATAATAATAGGTAATAAAATAGGTGCTAATATTTATTGCACCATGCTAGACCCAGTTCTAACAAATTCTACATGTTTTAATTCATCTAATACTCATGAAAATCCAGTGAGAAGTAAAATACTGCCTGGCATGTCAGTAGACAAAAGATTTAACAGTCATCAGCAATTGCAGGCACCTCCAATGGTGAGCCAGTGAGTCCCGACAAGGACTCAGGAAAGAGACAAAAGGTACTTGCCAACTAGCAGCCACTGGACTATAGCGACTCCACACATGACCCCAGAGGAAACTTAGGATGGGAAAGACCGAACACCGGCCCAACAGCTGAGGTGCATATCAAAAGAATGACTTCAGTGAGCCCAGACACTTGCATCCTCCCATACCTAGAAAAACTCTACATTCCTTGAGATATCTGGTTTTCCTTTAATTCACAATAATCTTTTGACATTCAGACTACTTGCCCTTTGCTGGAAAACTGTGTATTCTAGCTCCCTCCTTGTCTCCTCGGGAGCAATTTTCTCAGGATTACTTGAGATGTTGCCTCCAGGGCTTGAAGTCCTAAGGATATCCGCCAAATAAAACATAGCTCTCACTCACAGACTGACCTTACGGTAGCCTCGGGGGGAAGGATAGTTAGGGAGTTTGGGATGGACATGTACACATTGCTGTATGTAAAATGGATAACCACCAAGGACCTGCTGTATAGCACAAGGTACTCTGCTCAATGCAACGTGGCAGCCTCGAGGGGAGGAGGGTTTGAGGGAGAATGGATACATGTATACCCATAGCATAACTGAGTCCCTTCCCTGTTCACCTGAAACTATTAACAACATTGTTAATCAGCTATACTCCAAGACAAACTTCAAGATTTTGTTTAAATAGAAAGAATACACAGCTCTCAACTTTTAGGTTGTGCAATTTTTTTTCTGTTGACACCAGCAATGGGTGCTCTCAACCTCATTTTACACATGGGGAGGCAGAAGCACAGGGATTTTAAGTCACGTGTCCAGCTCATCCAACCAGCAGATGATGGATGGAGATTCAAACCCAGAGCCCATGCCTTAAGCCACTAGGAGACACTGGCTTCTATAAAAATAAGAATACCTGGTTTCCAAAAGTCTTAGAAGGTGATGGTGGAAAACATACAGAGTAACAAGACTTTTAAAACACCATGCACTATAATTTTCACATCTACTGAAGACTGATTTTTTAGAGTAGCTTCCCTAAATGCACAGAAGTCAATATGTACATGGAGCCCTGATCCAGTCATCAGGTCTGGGGTCCTTCTCTGGTGGAGAAGGACCTGAGGGCTGGTGCTTCCCAGGCCTCAGTGGTATCAGAATCCCTGTAAGCCTTGTTGAATAGGTTTCCTGGCCTCCTCTCTGAGTTCCTGTTCCAGTGGGCCTGATTCAGGGGAGAGAGAGAGACCTGAAAACCTGCTTTTCAAACAAGCTCCCAGGCGATGCTGATTTCATGGGATCTAAAGAACTTCTCTGCCCAGTGCCCTCCTACCCTGGCAACACACACTCTCCATAGCTCCCACCTCTACACCTCTGGGGGCCCCGAGGCACACATGTCACTGTCTGAGACAGCCAGCAGAGAACTTGCCTTAAATTTGTTGAGCAGCAACTTCAGGACCTGTGGAGTCGTCATGGTGCTGTTGATGCGGACATTGGTGATGGAGCCATAGGCTGGCGTGAACACTGATGTCTGTCAACAGAAGAGTCTGACTCAGAGTGGGTGTACAAGAATGGAGCACAAAAACCCAAGGGACAAGGACAATGGCACTCAATCTGTGCTTCCTGAGAGTCCCCTGCCCCTGACAACCTAGAAGTATCAGGCTTTGAGGTCAACAAAGAGCCCTGGGTTTTGCCTAGCTCAGGAACTTGCACCCACCCCACCATAGGAGGCTGGAGGGATCTAAGCTTGCTAATTGGTAGGCCTGGGGAGGGAAAGAGGAACAGATAAGGGAGGCCCTCCATCCAAACAAAACACACACAAAGCATCTTCCACTACAACTTCAACAGGAGGAAGTCTGTGATCATTCTTCCATGATGCAATTGTTTCTAGGGCCAGATTAAAGCCAAGTAGCAAGACTGAAGGAGGGTCAGCTAGCTTGGGGTCTTAAGGTGGGAGACAGATGGGCCCCAGGCTGAACAGTTTCTCCCCGTGAGTAGAAATGCCTTAACAGTAGAAACTCCATAAAAGCAAGATGATGGAGGAGGCTGGGCTCTGCCCAGATAAAAGACCACATATTTCTCAATCTTGAAGTTAAGGAAAGAAAAAAGAAAGTGAAGTCGCTCAGCCGTGTTCGACTCTTTGCGACCCCACGGACTGTAGCCCACCAGGCTCCTCTGTCCATGAGATTCTCCAGGCAAGAATACTGGAGTGGGTTGCCACTGCCTTCTCCAGGTGATCTTCCCAACCCGGTAATCGAACCCGTGNGACTGTAGCCCACCAGGCTCCTCTGTCCATGAGATTCTCCAGGCAAGAATACTGGAGTGGGTTGCCACTGCCTTCTCCAGGTGATCTTCCCAACCCGGTAATCGAACCCGTGCCTCCCGCATTGCAGGCAGATGCTTTACCATTTGAGCCACCCAGGAAGTTAAGGAGACCTCCCCAATTGTACATGTGCAAAAAGGCTCCTTGGAGGTCAAAAACGGAGGGAGTATGATGTCAACTACCCACAAAGCCTTTCCACTAGAATCTGAGGCAGGAGCTAGATGGGCTGCAGGCTAGGCATTTACGACTGGTTTCATGTTTGCATTTCACGGGCAGGAAAAAGTGGGCTTCAGGCTGGACACTTACAATTAGCTTCCTGTTCATATTTCCCGAGACAGGAGATAGGTGGGCTCCAGGTTAGATATGTTTGCTCTCCAAAATGGAGTAACAGAAACAGGGTAAATAGGTAGGCTTTGTCTCCTATCTATTTACCTTATGATAATAGTCATGACAGGAACAGAGATGGGCTAAATCTTGTTTGCATAAAGGATCAGGAGGCCATATATTTCCTATCTTTGAGGCAAAGGAGACACTGCACATGTGCATAAAGGCTCCTTGGGGGACAAAAGTCAGGAGACAATGCCAGGCCATGATGAATATTGCTTCTCTCAGGATGCTTTCCTTCAAAATCCATCTTGTCTGAAAGGTACATATGCACATACAGGGAAGGTCTTGACACAAATTAGCCAGGGTGGCAAAGCAAGATGATTGGCCAGGTGGAAGACAAAGACGCAAAAGAACTGCCCTATATGAAACACCTCTTTACTATGCTCCTCCTCATTAGGGAGGACACCCACAGCCTTTCTCTCCAGGTGTGCGTCTCTGCCTTGCTTCTTTCTCATCTAAACAAACTGTTTCTCTGTGTGCTCTCCCACATGTTGTTGTGCTATGTCTCTAATAGTAAACTCTGTACTTGCATTTACAGTTTTTGCCTCCATGATACATGCATTTTTCACTAGGAGCAAGAGCCAGGGAAAAATAGCTTCCAGCCTCTAGCCCTCGCTGGTCTGGTGGCTAGGATTCCAGGTTCAGTTCCTGGGCAGGGAATTAAGATTTCACTTCATGCTGCTGTTCACTGGTGCCTCTTCTAGATCAAATCCATCTTGGCTAAGAGATGGGCATGCACACAGGGGAGGACCCTGAGATATATCAAATACTGACTCAGAACCAGGCAAACCAAGATGACTGATCAAAGGAAATCTAGAAGAATTGCACCATAAAAGTGATTCAAACTATTGTGAGGGTGTGAACTTCTCTCTCTGAGCCCTCCAGGGTGTCTATCCACACATACTATACTCTTTCTTCCTAATGAACACTTTACTTGCTTCACTCCTTTCTGCCTGTAGGTGGAAATTCATTTCTACACAGTTGATGGGCCAAGGCTTTGTCACTGGCCACTGGTCCCTGGTGGTCTAATGGCTAGGATTTAGCAATTTTTCTGCTGCTGCCCGATCTCAATCTCTAGCCAGAAACCAAAACCCTGCTTCAAGATGCCACAACTCAGGCCACGTGAGATCAACCTGAATCCTGCAGCTCTATTTCAGGGCACCCCTTTAACTCACAGAGAAGTCAGGCCACATAGCAGCTGGAGGCACATGGTGCAGAAAGAGAGTAACATGTGGATTGGGGGTAAAGGGGGTGATTCTGATGAGGGTTGTCTATGGGTCATCTCACATCTCACTCACTGAGACAGGAACAAAGTGGACAGGGCACAACCATTAAAAGAACGGCACAGCCATTGCGAACAGGATACCACAAAAACTGGTTGGAACCTACTAGGTCCAAGATGTCAGCAGATTTGATTTCCAGTAGACCTTCACTTCCATACGCACTCATCGTAATGCATTAGCATCTAAATGACCCACTCACAGGTGCCACGACTGTTCTGAGGTCAACCATAAGAGGCCAAAAAGTGGGTGGCACCCCAATTCATGGAAATCCCCACCCCTTCTTCAAGATAGAATATTCCTTCCGTTCATTAGCCCAGGAAATTATCCACCCCATAAAAACTAACCACCCCCATACCCCAGGGCTGCTCTCATTCCCAGGTGACCCATTGTCCTGGGGCCACCACTCTCCTTTTGAGATGGTCTGCATTCTCTCTGTGGAATGTGTATCTCCCAGGGCTACACTCTTTGTGGAGTGTGTTTCTCCCAGCACTGCTCTCACTTTCTCAGGTGACCCCATGCCCTAGGTCAACCCCCCCTTCTGAGACAGCCCACACTCTGTCTATAGAAGAATGTGTAGCTCTCTGAATAAACCTGCTTTCACTCTACTGTGGCTCACTCTTGAATTGTGTGAAGCCAAGGACCTGGCCCATCCCAAAGGACTGACCCAAGACCTAACCATCTTCTCACAGTTTTTCCTACACCACCACCAGCTAGGGGGGCTCCTGATCTGGAGGCCCTCATCTCTAACAGAGCCAGCAGCCCACCCACAAGGCAAGGACTGAGTGGCTTCCCAGGTGTCTGTACCCCTGATGTGGCAGTTGCCAGGAAGGGGTCTTGCTCCCACTAGGGCTGCCCCTTGCCCCATGCTACCCTGCCTCCCCTACCTTGTGGTTGTAGAAATGGCCGTTGATAGAGAAACGGTGGCGTCTGATTCGCCGCTGGTCACTGGGTGTCCTCACATTGCCACGACGACGTACCCCAACATCACTGCGTGTGCGCATCAACTGTGGGGTGTCTTCCTGTAGGGACTTCAGGCCCCTGGGGTCTGAGATGGAAAGAGAAAATGAGCTCTGAACGCCTGGACCTGGGATGTGGCAGTTACAGTAACTTCTTGACCAATGCTACAGTACGTACTGCTTCCTCAAAAATATATTTTCTAAAAACAGTATTTCTTGCTGGGGAAAAAACATGATATATACCAAAAAGCAATACAGGGACAAAGTTAGAGCACAGACTTCAGAGCCACACTCCCAGGTTCAAACCCCAGTTCTACCACTGCCATTGTAGGGGAGCAAAATGTGCCACCCCAAAATGTCAGTGGTATGCTGAAAATAATCAAGACCCAAAAGACTGATAAATGGAACAATACCTGCCATGTCAGTAAACAAAGGCTACCATCGTCCTCAGCGACTGCAGTCACAGCCAGTGGCGAGCTGGCGAGTCCTGAGAGAACTCAGGAAGGAAAGAATACCTGCCAGTTAGCAGCCATCAGACTGCAGCCACTCCCTACGGTGACCCCTGAAGAAATTCAGGAAGTGAGAACACAGGATATTTGCCTCAGATAGCTGAGGTGCATATTAAAAGAATGATTTCACTGAGCCCAGACTCTTGCATTTTCCCATACATAGAAAAGCACTAAATTCCTTAACTTGAAATATCTGGGTTTTAAAAATTAACATTTATCTGCTGATTACCTGTCCTTTGTTGTAAAGCTCCTATATATCTTAGCTGCCCACCACTGGATTCTTTGGAGCAGCTCTCTCAGTCTGGGTTCCTTGAGATGCAGCCTCCCAGGCTTGAAGTTCTAAAAATTCCCTAAAATTCTTAATTTTTAGGTTGTAATAAGTTTTCAGCCAAAAAGACTCAGGAAGAAACTGACTTTTCCCCTAACTGAACGATTTAAGATAGTAGGCCTATTACAGGACTAAAGCTACTATCAGANACCCCCACCCCAACCCCGTGCTTCTGAGACAGCCCACACTCTGTCTATAGAAGAATGTGTAGCTCTCTGAATAAACCTGCTTTCACTCTACTGTGGCTCACTCTTGAATTGTGTGAAGCCAAGGACCTGGCCCATCCCAAAGGACTGACCCAAGACCTAACCATCTTCTCACAGTTTTTCCTACACCACCACCAGCTAGGGGGGCTCCTGATCTGGAGGCCCTCATCTCTAACAGAGCCAGCAGCCCACCCACAAGGCAAGGACTGAGTGGCTTCCCAGGTGTCTGTACCCCTGATGTGGCAGTTGCCAGGAAGGGGTCTTGCTCCCACTAGGGCTGCCCCTTGCCCCATGCTACCCTGCCTCCCCTACCTTGTGGTTGTAGAAATGGCCGTTGATAGAGAAACGGTGGCGTCTGATTCGCCGCTGGTCACTGGGTGTCCTCACATTGCCACGACGACGTACCCCAACATCACTGCGTGTGCGCATCAACTGTGGGGTGTCTTCCTGTAGGGACTTCAGGCCCCTGGGGTCTGAGATGGAAAGAGAAAATGAGCTCTGAACGCCTGGACCTGGGATGTGGCAGTTACAGTAACTTCTTGACCAATGCTACAGTACGTACTGCTTCCTCAAAAATATATTTTCTAAAAACAGTATTTCTTGCTGGGGAAAAAACATGATATATACCAAAAAGCAATACAGGGACAAAGTTAGAGCACAGACTTCAGAGCCACACTCCCAGGTTCAAACCCCAGTTCTACCACTGCCATTGTAGGGGAGCAAAATGTGCCACCCCAAAATGTCAGTGGTATGCTGAAAATAATCAAGACCCAAAAGACTGATAAATGGAACAATACCTGCCATGTCAGTAAACAAAGGCTACCATCGTCCTCAGCGACTGCAGTCACAGCCAGTGGCGAGCTGGCGAGTCCTGAGAGAACTCAGGAAGGAAAGAATACCTGCCAGTTAGCAGCCATCAGACTGCAGCCACTCCCTACGGTGACCCCTGAAGAAATTCAGGAAGTGAGAACACAGGATATTTGCCTCAGATAGCTGAGGTGCATATTAAAAGAATGATTTCACTGAGCCCAGACTCTTGCATTTTCCCATACATAGAAAAGCACTAAATTCCTTAACTTGAAATATCTGGGTTTTAAAAATTAACATTTATCTGCTGATTACCTGTCCTTTGTTGTAAAGCTCCTATATATCTTAGCTGCCCACCACTGGATTCTTTGGAGCAGCTCTCTCAGTCTGGGTTCCTTGAGATGCAGCCTCCCAGGCTTGAAGTTCTAAAAATTCCCTAAAATTCTTAATTTTTAGGTTGTAATAAGTTTTCAGCCAAAAAGACTCAGGAAGAAACTGACTTTTCCCCTAACTGAACGATTTAAGATAGTAGGCCTATTACAGGACTAAAGCTACTATCAGAGATATCTACAAAGAATACGGGCTAAATGTGGTAAAGGAAACAGAGATCAAAGTTCACCCCATGTCACACTGTCTTTTCAGGGCCAAGCAAACATCTGTTTACCAACCATTGCTTTTCTTTTTTTTTAATATAAATTTATTTATTTCAATTGAGGTTAATTACTTTACAATATTGTATTGGTTTTGCCATACATCAACATGAATCTGCCACAGGTATACACATGTTCTCCATCCTGAACCCCCCTCCCTCCTCCCTCCCCATACCATCCCTCTGGGTCGTCCCAGTGCACCAGCTCAAGCATCCAGTATCATGCACTGAACCTGGACTGGTGATTCGTTTCACATATGATATTATACATGTTTCAGTGCCATTCTCCCAAATCATCCCACCCTCTCCCTCTCTCACAGAGTCCGAAAGACTGTTCTATACATCTGTGTCTCTTTTGCTGTCTCGCAAACAGGCTTATCATTACCATCTTTCTAAATTCCATATATATGTGTTCATATATTGTATTGGTGTTTTTCTTTCTGGCTTACTTCACTCTGTATAATAGGTTCCAGTTTTATCCACCTCATTAGAATTGATTCAAATGTATTCTTTTTAATGGCTGAGTAATACTCCATTGTGTATATGTATCACATCTTTCTTAGCCATTCATCTGCTGATAGACATCTAGGTTGCTTCCATGTCCTGGCTATTATAAACAGTGCTGCAGTGAACATTGGGGTACACATGTCTCTTTCAATTCTGACCAACCATTACTTTTCTATCTCCATGTGAATTGCCTTCCTCCCCTCTGAAGTCCCCAAATACTACCCAGTAAGAGGCTGGCGAGTATTAAACAAAGGGGAAACAAAGTCATCTTAGGAGAAATTTCCCTGTATCTTTGAGATGCAAATGTCCTATCTGGTCTCCTCATCTCTGCCATCTCTTTAAAATGCAATTTTTTAAAAAGGGTAAAGTAATTTAGAACTTGACTTGTTTTCCATAAATATTAGTAAAAAAGGAAGAAGCCTTAAAATTTTTTTCTTATTCTAACTGTTATTTACAAACTAGTGACTTCTATATTGTGACATCTGATTCATGACTAAGTTTGGAAAATAAAGTATAATATTTCTTATTGTGTCTGTGTGGATATGTGTATATCTCAGTAAGTGTCTTTGGATATTATTGTTAAGGTTAACTCATAAAAGAGCTCTGTTTAAGTTGCCTTAAAGAAAAGTAAGTGCTTACAAACCAAACAATTCTAAATACAAAGGAAATTAAGCTAAATCAATTTTAGGTTCATTGAACAGGAAAGTATTTAGTATTAAATTAATATCTTATGTTAATGTTTGTTTGTTGATCTAATTAATATAGATATGTCTTTGAGCCATCAATATTAAGTAGCACTCTTTCACTGCACCTAGTTTTAATAAAGGTTAAAGGAAATTTTGTTATACCTGTTGCAAATTTGTCAGCAAGAAAAAGTAACTTGATAACTTTAGCTAAAAATCATCTAAAATAGTTTCTCCATATTTTGGTAACTATTGTCTCTTGGTTTTCACTAGAATTTAAGATTTTTAGGAGTTGGGAATCCTAATTTAAATATATAATTAAAGCTACTGAAGACAATAAAACATTTTATGGTAGAATGTGTGAGGTTAAGAGGCATGAGGAGGGACTTCCCTGGTGGTCCATGTCCCTGCCAATGCAAGGGACATGAGTTTGATCCCTGGTCCCAGAAGATCGCATGTGCTGCAGAGCAGTTAAGCCTGTGCTCCAAAACCACTGAGCCTGCACACCTAGAGGCTGGCTCTGCAACAGGAGAAGCTGCCACACCGAGAAGCCCACACACCACAGCAGGGAGCAGCCACCACCACCCCCTACCATCCCACACCGCAACTAGGGAAAGTCTGCATGCGGCAATGCAGATCCAGTTAACAGTGTTAAAAAACACCCAGTTAATAAATGCTACAAAGAAAAAAAGAAGGTATGAGGCGTGAAGTTACATTTTACTGAGAAAGTTTTGTACAAGGTCCGGATTAACTAAATTTAGACTGAAGTTGACTAGGTAAATGGATTTTGTTAAGTAAACTAATATAAGGTTAGAATTTGATATATCTCTTTCTGTTAAAAGTGCTCCTTTTTGATTACAGTTGTATGAGTTTCTGGGCCCTTAGGTGATCCATATTTGCTTTATTCTAATCATTTTGAGATTTTGGTTAAATGAATAAATATTGTTTCACAGTGACCTATTGTGTTTTAAAACATTTTTGATATTTTTAACAAACTTTCCCAAATATCAAAATCTGACTAAAGCTTTTTTTAGCCTCCAGCTGACTCTGGGATACTGAGACATTTCAAAGAGGAAGGTCAAACTAAGTTTATTTGATATGTTAAATTACTTCAAAATCCTTGTCAAATGGTTGGAGAAGAACCTTAGGTTATAGTGTATGGATAAATGCCACTAATGTAGATATTCCAAAATTTATGTGGAATCCCTAACATCTGATATGTCCTGATATATTATCTAAAATGTTATATATCTCACAGAAATAACCACATTTCCTGCTAACTGCATTTTACTCAAATCTTTAACTAGGCTATTTTAAGTTTTGTACATGGACTGATGAATATGGTTCATAATTTTATGACTTTGAGAAATATACTAGCTTTAATTAAAAAAAAACTTTTATGGTATGACCTACAACAAGCTGATAAAGTATACTTTTGCAAACAAAGCTGAAATATTTATCATTTTCTAACTGATCCAACCAAAATTTGGAGGTCCCAGCTGGCTCTCCTGTGGACTTGATATTTTATTGCAATTGGACTCCCCGGCGCTTGAGATAGTAAAGAATCTGCCTGGAGTGCAGGAGACCTAGGTTAGATCCCTGGGTTGGGAAGATCCCCTGGAGGAGGGAACTGCTACCCACTCTAGAATTCATGCCTGGAGAATTCCCTGGACAGGAGACTGACAAGCTACAATCCATGGGGTCACAAAGAGTTGGACATGACTGAGCGACTACCACTACAACTAGTTAGGCTAATCATCATTTAATTTATTCTTTATTTCCAAGTTGTTTGTGCTTTGTGTCTCTCTGCGACACTATGTCTTTGTTAATGTTACTAGCTGCATTACTTATATCCTATCTTTTTTACAAGATTATTGTCTCTTACAGTACCGAGTGTGCAACCAGGCCTCCAACAAAACTATGGCTAAACATCTTGAGGAACAGACCACGTTATTTACATAAAGTAATTGTAATAGTGTGATTCTAGGTATGGGAAGAAGTAACAAGGGAGAATGTCTCTTGGATCATAACTAGACAGAAGATCTAAATAATCTTTAATTACTGACAGGGCCTAACCAAAAATTTAGCACCTGGAGTGGCATCTCAAGAATTCTCGCCTTATCTTGGATGAGCCTCCCAGCCAGCACCATGGGACAAAGTTTGATTATGAAATGTTTCCCAAATGTTGGCCAAATTCCTAACCAAGAGGAGATCAGTTCAGTTCAGTTCAGTTGCTCAGTCGTGTCCGACTCTTTGTGACCCCATGAATCGCAGCACGCCAGGCCTCCCTGTCCATCGCCAACTCCCAGAGTTTTCACTCAGACTCACATCCATTGAGTCAGTGATGCCATCCAGCCATCTCATCCTCTGTCGTCCCCTTCTCCTCCTGCCTCCAATCCCTCCCAGCACCAGAGTCTTTTCCAATGAGTCAACTGTTTGCATGAGGTGGCCAAAGTACTGGAGTTTCAGCTTCAGCATCATTTCCTGCAAAGAAATCCCAGGGCTGATCTCCTTCAGAATGGACTGATTGGATCTCCTTGCAGTCCAAAGGACTCTCAAGAGTCTTCTCCAACACCACAGTTCAAAAGCATCAATTCTTCGGTGCTCAGCCTTCTTCACAGTCCAACTCTCA
>SJYX01007323.1:18041-39877 GCA_006410675.1 Oreotragus oreotragus
TTGCCCTGCTTCATTCTGTACTCCAAGGCCAAATTTGCCTGTTATTCCAGGTGTTTCTTAACTTCCTACTTTTGCATTCCAAGAGGAGCTACCGAGAGGAGCTACCCCATGCCCAAGGTCAGGGGTGGTGGCCGAGAAGAGCTACCCCATGTCCAAGAAGCTGTGGCTGCGCTGGTGCAGAAGGGCCGAGAGGAGCTACTCTACATTCAAGGTCAGGAGCGGTGGCTGTAAGGAGATACCCCTCCTCCAAGGTAAGGAGCAGCGCTGCACTTTGCTGAAACAGCCATGAAGAGATAACCCACATCCAAGCTAAGAGAAACCAAAGTAAGATGGTAGGTGTTGTGAGAGGGCATCAGAGGGAAGACACACTGTAACCATAATCACAGAAAACTACCCAATCTGATCATACAGACCACAGCCTTGTCTATCTCAGTGAAACTAAGCCATGCTGCGTGGGCCCACCCAAGACAGACAGGTCATGGTGGAGAGGTCTGACAGAATGTGGTCCATTGGAGAAGGGAATGGCAAACCACTTTAGTATTCTTGCCTTGAGAACCCCATGAACAGTATGAAAAGGCAAAATGATAGGATACTGAAAGAGGAACTCCCCGGGTCAGTAGGTGCCCAATATGCTACTGGAGATCAGTGGGGAAATAACTCCAGAAAGAATGAAGGGAGGAGCCAAAGCAAAAACAATACCCAGCTGTGGATGTGACTGTGATAGAAGCAAGGTCTGATGCTGTAAAGAACAATATTGCATAGGAACCGGGAATGTTAGGTTGATGAATCAAGGCAAATTGGCAGTGGTCAAACAGAAGATGGCAAGAGTGAACGTAGACATTCTAGGAATCAGCAAACTAAGATGGGCTGGAATGGGTGAATTTAACTCGGATGACCATTATATCTACTACTGTGGGCAGGAATCCCTTAGAAGAAATGGAGTAGCCATCATGGTCAACAAAAGAGTCCAAAATGCAGTACTTGGATACAATCTCAAAAATGACAGAATGATCTCTGTTTGTTTCCAAGGCAAACCATGCAATATCACATTAATCCAAGCCAATGCCCCAACCAGTAATGCTGAAGAAGCTGAAGTTGAATGTTTCTATGAAGACCTATAAGACCTTTTAGAACTAACACTCAAAAAAGATGTCCTTTTCATTATAGGAGAGGTAACTGTAAAACCCATTAATTCATTGATGAAGTAAAGAAAATAAAAAATAATACCTAGCCTTCCAGCTTGAGCAATTTGGTAGATAGTAATGAATTTTACTATGACAGGTAGAACCTGAATAAAGTAGGTTTGGTACAAGGGAAATATCAAGGATTTCATCTGGGGCTCATTAAGTTTAAAACCGCTATTAGACATCTACATGAAAATATTGGGAGGCAGTGGCAACAGAAGTTTCAACTGGGAGTAAATTTGGGAGATTTTAGCATATAAATGATATTTGAAGCCAAGGAGAATGGCTGTAATGAACAAGGAAAAGTAATGAATTTGGTCTAAATTTTACATACCACCTGGTGCCAAGGTCTTTATCCTTTTATAATGTTGATTTGCTTTTCAAATGTCTTCCTTGGTGGCAACTAACTGGGGGATTTACCATTTCTTCATTTCACTTCTGCTACATACCTTAGACAACAAATCTCCTAACAAATGGGTTATTCCTCATTTTTCTAATGCCAATGTCTTATCGTTTNACCGCTATTAGACATCTACATGAAAATATTGGGAGGCAGTGGCAACAGAAGTTTCAACTGGGAGTAAATTTGGGAGATTTTAGCATATAAATGATATTTGAAGCCAAGGAGAATGGCTGTAATGAACAAGGAAAAGTAATGAATTTGGTCTAAATTTTACATACCACCTGGTGCCAAGGTCTTTATCCTTTTATAATGTTGATTTGCTTTTCAAATGTCTTCCTAGGTGGCAACTAACTGGGGGATTTACCATTTCTTCATTTCACTTCTGCTACATACCTTAGACAACAAATCTCCTAACAAATGGGTTATTCCTCATTTTTCTAATGCCAATGTCTTATCGTTTCCTTTTTTCTTCAGTGAAGAATATATGGTTTATTTTATATTGCATTAAATAACAATCCTAACATGAATTCTCCATTGCAGCATTGTTGTAAGAGCTTTATAATTTATTCATTTATTTAATTTTTGTTTTTGTCCAGGCTGCATGGCATGGGGGAGGTATGCACAATCTTAGTTCCCCAACCAGCTCCCTGCAGGGGAAGTGTAGAGTCTAAACCACTGGACTGCCAGGGAAGTCTCTCTCTGTATATTTATTCATAAATTCTCACAGCAATTCTTAAAGATAGAAACAATTACTATTCCCAGTTTATAGATGAAGAAATTTAGGCTTAAAAAAGGTTGTATAACCTGCTCAAGACCTAACTGTTTAGAAGTGCTAAAGCCAGAACCCACTTATAGAACCAGTGACTTTTACGTGTTTTTTTTTAACTAGGGGGATTATTTTTAATATTGCATCAGGTAGCACTCCACAGTCACAAAAGAAGAAAGAAGAGGCCAAGCTTAGAGACTCCATGACTCAACACCTTTCTTCTCCCCTCTCCCTCCCTCCCTCCCCTGAGGCAGAATCTGAGGAGCTTCCATGGAAACCTAGAGTTCATTGACCTAGCATCTAAATGTCATTCCTGTTCATGTAATCACATTTAATCTTTTGATTTCTGTTTCACAATCATATCATATCCAATTTAGCATGAATTTTTTCTAATCCAAATATCTTATATTTGTATTTATAATTGTCCCTGGCTGTCTCTGTGCAAAATTAGGTGTTTTTTGAAATGTCTGCATTCTGATTTTTTTCTACGTTCTTAGTAGGACTGAGATGAAACTAATTTGAGAGAAAATTGCTCAGAATTAGTCATTTCCTTTTCTAGTAAGCAGTATTCACCAGAGCTTGTAGATTTCTCTTCTAAACAAAGCGTATTTACCTCTCTCTCTCATTTTATAATTATCATATTGTCATCACAATATATAACAGTAAAAGCTATTTCAGAATTACAAGATTCTTTATAAAGATTTTATTGAGTATATTTTGCTGTTTTGGGGCTTCCCTGGTGACTCAGTGGTAAAGAATCCACCCGTCAATGAGGAGACATGGGTTCAATTCCTGGTCCAGGAAGATCCCACAACTAAGCCCAAGTACCACAGCTACTGAGCTTATGCTCTAGAGCTCATGCTCTGCAACAAGAGAGGAGATAGTTGCTTAGTCATGTCCAACTCTTTGCGACTCCTCTGTCCATGTAATTCTCCAGGAAAGAATATTGGAGTGGATTGCCATTCCCTTCTCCAGGGGATCTTCCTGACCCATAGATTGAACCTGGATCTCCTGCACTGTGGGCACATTCTTTACCTAAGAGCCACCAGGGAAGCTGTAATGAGAAGCCTGCACACTGAAAATAGAGAGTAGCCCCCGCTCACTGCAACTAGAGAAAGTTTGAGTGCAGCAATGAAGACCTAGGGCAGTCATAAACAAATAAATCCTTATTTTGCTGTTGTTGGTCAGAGGGGAGTATTGAAAATTTTTACTGGGAAATTATTTTTCAGTGAAATGAATTATTGTTACCATTTCTGTAAGAAGAGAAAAGCGTATTAATCCAAACATGTGGAAACCCATCCAAAGAGGATAATGTTTAAAAGTAGAGGCTATGTTGATGAATGGCAAAAACCACCACAATATTGTAAAATAATCAGCCTCCAATTAAAATAAATTAACTAATTCTTAAAAATAGTAGAGGATATGCTAAAGTATCTATATTCTTAATTTCCTATCCTCGGAGATAACCAAAGAATGGCTGGAGTCTTGTACTTACCTCTTACTCTTACTGCTTCTCAGACCAGCAGTGTGGATGGTGAACTTAGACATTAGAATAAAGTACCATAGGCTTCCCAGCTTGGCCAAAAACAAAAAAAGAGAAGGCACTCTAATGTCTAGAGGAATATATTGAATCATTTTGTCATAACAATAAGAAATAATACAACTAACAAGGCAGCCTCTCAGAGTACTAGCCTATTTTTTTCTTTCTTGGGGCTGAGCTTATTCAAATTCTTTAAACCAGGCTGATTTATTTTAAAGGGGACCCTCTCTGCTCACCTGTAATGAAGACTGTTGATTTCACCTTTCCAGGCTTGTCTTTATTCTGAGCACCAATAACCATGCTGGTTAATGTGTCAATAAAACTTCCTAATAGTTAGGATTACTCCTAGAAGTTTACCTATGAGAGGAAAACAGTTTTTTATATGACTTAATTCAACCTATTTCCCTGAGATCTCACAGAAGATGTAGTCATGTAAAGGGGCAAGAAATGTGAATCAATTAATTATCCAGTGCACATGTAACTCTGTCAGAAGCAGCAGTCAGCAAGTTTATTAGCTGCACCTCACATACAATCATATTGCCTTAGTTTTGTTAGCAGCTTGGGGGTAAAGAGGGATATTCAGGCAGTCATGAAAGTCGCTCAGTCATGTCCAAATTCTTTGTGACCCCGCGGACTATACAGTCCATGGAATTCTCCAGGCCAGAAGACTAGAGTGGGTAACCATTCCCTTCTCCAGGGGATCTTCACAACCCAGGGATCAAACCCAGGTCTCCTACACTGCAGGTGGGTTCTTTATCAGCTGAGCTACAAAAGGCAGTCATGGATCAAAGCAAATTTGATAAGCTGAGTTTTAATGTCTTATCTGTGCAATTCTGAGGCTTGTCAGGTGGCACTAGTGGTAAAGAGCCTGCTGGGAAATGTAGGAGACTTAAGAGACGCAGGTTAGACCCATGGTTCAGGAAGATCCCCTGGAGAAGGGCATGGCAACCTATGCCAGTATTCTTGCCTGGAGAATCCCATGGACAGAGGAGCTTTGTGGGCTACAGTCCATAGGGTCCCAAAGAGTTGGACAGGGCTGAAGCGACTTAATAAGCATGCATGCATGGGCAATTCTCTCAAAATTTTCTGAAGACCTGCTGCTGTTGCTGCTGCCTAGTCATTTCAGTGGTGTCTGACTCTGTTCAACCCTATGGACTGCAGCCTGCCAGGCTCCTCTGCCCATCGAATTCTCCAGGCAAGAATACTGGAGTGGGTTGCTATGCCCTCCTCCAGGGCATTGTCCTGACCTGGGAATCAAACCCGGGTCTCCTGCTCTGCACACAGGTTCTTTACCAACTGAGCCACCAGGGAAGTCCTCTAAAGACCTAGGACAAATATTAATTTATCCTTTAGTCTTCGAGGAAATTTGCTTGTTGCTTTTTAAAAAAAATTATTTATTTTAATTGGAGGCTGATTACTTTACAATATTGTAGTGGTTTTGCCATACATTGACATGAATCAGCCATGGATGTGAATGTGTTCCCCATCCTGAACCTACCTTCCACCTCCCTTCCCTTCCCCTCCCTCTGGGTCATCCCAGTGCACCAGCCCTGAACACCCTGTCTCATGCATTGAACCTGGACTGGTAATCTGTTTCACATATGATAATATACATGTTTCAATGTTATTCTCTCAAATCATCCCACCCTCGCCTTATCCCACAGAGTCCAAAAGAAACTGTTCTATACATCTGTGTCTCTTTTGCTGTCTCACATACAGGGTTATTGTTATCATCTTTCTAAATTCCATATACATGCGTTAGTATACTGTATTGGTGTTTTTCTTTCTGACTTACTTCACTCTGTATAACAGGCTCCAGTTTCATCCACCTCATTAGAACTGATTCAAATGCCTTCTTTTTAATGGCTGAGTAATATTCCATTGTGTATATGTACCACAGTTTTCTTATCCATTAGTCTGCTGATGGACATCTAAGTTGCTTCCATGTCCTGGCTATTGTAAACAGTGCTGCGATGAACATTGGGGTACATGTGTATCTTTCAGTTCTGGTTTCCTTGGTGTGTATGCCCAGCCGTGGGATTGCTGGGTCCTATGGCAGTTTTATTTCCAGGTTTTTTGCTTTTATTTTGTATTTACTCTACTAATTGAGGTATGGTTATGCATGCATCCTCAACTGTGTCTGACTCTTTTCAATCCCATGGATTGCAGTCCTCAAGTCTCCTCTATCCATAGGTTTCTCCAGGCAAGAATACTGGAGTGGGTTGCCATTTCCTTTTCCAGGGGATCTTCCTGATCCAGGGATCAAGCCCAGGTCTATTGCATTGCAGGCAGATTCTTTCCCGCCAAGCCACCAGTGTGAAAGTGTTAGTTGCTCAGTTGTGCCTGACTCTTTGCGACCCCATGGACTGCAGTCTGCCAGGCTCCTCTGTCCTCAGGTTTCTCAAGGCAAGAATACTGGAGTGGGTTGCCATTTCCTTCTCCAGGGGATCTTCCTGACCCAGGGATGGAAACTGNTTGTGCCTGACTCTTTGCGACCCCATGGACTGCAGTCTGCCAGGCTCCTCTGTCCTCAGGTTTCTCAAGGCAAGAATACTGGAGTGGGTTGCCATTTCCTTCTCCAGGGGATCTTCCTGACCCAGGGATGGAAACTGCCTTTCTTGTATCTCCTGCCTTGCAGGCAGATTCCCACCACCTGGGAAGTCAATTGAGGTAACATGCTACCTAAAATAAAGCAGACCCTGAATTTTTATACCCACCTTAGGTACATTTTTAATCAAAATGTTGCCCTTTTTTCATAAGGCTTTGGTAACTAGTAATTCCCTTTGTAAAAGAAAGGAAATAGTTTCAGATATCTCAGATGTCAAAATAAGAGATTATGCTTCAACCAATTCTCCAGTAAATTCTCCTATTCTCCTACAAAGTATCTGACTATGCATTGACAAGACATCCTTAGGGATACTCCAGGTGACTGGAATTTAGGTTCAAGGCCACGCTGAAATAATAGTAATAGGAATTTAGGAGTATGCTCACTCTAGCCCCAGAACTCTGACTTGAGGAAGATTCCCAGGAATGTCTAAGAAGGATAGAAAACCCCCTGGTCACTAGAACTACAGTAATATGTGGAAATAGCTAGGTCCATAACCAAAGCTCTTAGGATGATTGAACAAAGAAGAAAATATTTTCTATAAGCTCTTCATTCATTCATTCATTCACTCATTCGACAAATATTTGTTAAGACGTTGCTAGATATCAGGTTTAAAAAAAAAACTTCAATTTTTAAAAAAAAGGTTATGTCTCTATTGTCAAATGCTTTTAAGTATATTTATGAGTCTGTGAGCTGGGAGATGTCCCATGGGACAATACGTACTGGTATCTCTTTCTTTTCCACCACAAGAAAAAATACACAGAAGGACTCTTTCATGGCTTCTGGCCAGCACAGCAGATCTGCTATTGCCCATTATAGAACTCAAAGACAACAGATAGAGGTATCATTTTTTTCTGAAATGAGGGTATATAAGGGTATGCTGCCCCAGAGGGAAAGCCAAGTGCTGACTCTGTTGGTGGCACTGCAGAGTAGGCTATAGGAATGGATACTGTCAACCCTGAAAAGATAAGGAATGTCCCCCAAATAACACCACTGTGCATTTAACAAAATATATTTTGCTAGATAGGAACTCAATGTAAACTATGATTCTGGAATTGACAGAAAAATTCTCCTACTCTTTCTCATGTTGTCATATACAATTTGTCAATAATGAAACTATTTCACTGTGACTTTGATGTTCATGTATCATCTCTGATTTTACAGTCCACTTTAAGAAGTTCCTTTAAATCACCAATATAGGAGGTTGGCAAATTCAGAAAAGGTCTTAAAGCATAAGTCTCAGATGATGTGTGAAAACTTCCCCTAACCCCCTAAAGTTTTCTCTGGATTCCCTTCTGTCCTTTCAACTTCACTCTTGTGACCATGGAATCCTTATGCCATGTTCATGGACCCAATTAAGGAATTTCTGAACAAACCTCCATAACCATGAAAATCAACCATTGCAACCTGAAAATATTTTCCATTTGCATCACTCCAGTGTAGCTAGTGAAAGTCCTTATACTTTTTGTTCCAAGCCACCTTGGGCCCAAAAGAAACCCTGATTTGAGGGCAAACACCAGAGTTGGCTAGATCTCACTAGAGATTTAAGGGGAGCAGCCTCACTCAGGCTTTTCATCTTCCTTCTCCTGCTCAAGGGAATGCCTGCCTTCCCCAGAGGGCAAAAATCATTCAAATCAAGAAATATGAACACAGATGTCAGCACTTGAATTTTCCTTCAGCCTTTATTACAAATAACCAAGAATTAGTAAAAATGAGCCATTTAAATGAAAAATTAGGTTTTGAAGCCAAGCCAAAAATATTATTCTCTTTGCTGATGTATTCTGTTGGTTGTTAAAATTATTCCCCTCACTCCCGCAGGGCTTCCCCCATAGCTCAGCTGGTAAAGAATCTGCCTGCAATGCAGGAGACCCTGGTTCGATTCCTGGGTCAGAAAGTTCCCTGGAGAAGGGATAGTCTACCCACTCCAGTATTCTTCGGTTTGGAGAATTCTATGGTGTCACAAAGAATCAGACACGACTGAGCAACTTTCACTTCACTTCACTCACATCCACAAACTCTCTGTAATGTAAGGAGACTGCCACATGAGAGTAAATGTTAGAGTGATATATCTGACAGAAAATTCTTCCAGAAGATAAGGGATACAAGTGTTATCAGAACAAAATAAGAAAGAGAAAGAGAGTTAGCTTCACCAGGAACACCTGCAAAAACATTGTAAACACAGAGCCTATGGCTTCTGCTCTTCCCTGCTTGTCACCCCAGGGGTACTGGTTGGACTGGGCAGTGGAGTTATTAGGTGTCTGGTGTTAGGAATGAGGAAGGTGCATGCTCACATTTTAAGACTCTGGACAAAAATATAATTTTTTTAATTATTAAGAGATATAAAAGTATATAGGCAAAGACTTCCCTGGTGGTCCAGTGGTTAAAACCTTGGCTTCCAATGCAGGGGGTGCAGGTTCGATTCCTGATCAGAGAGTTAAGAACCTGCATGCCCCTTGGCCAAAACACCAAAACATAAAGCAGAAACAACACTGTAACAATTTCAATAAAGACTTTTTAAATGGTCCACATCAAAAAATAAAGTCTTTTTTTAAAAACTACATATCAAAAAAAGGATATAGACAAATACTTCATTATTTAGCTTGAGCATTGAATTTTCACAGTATCATAGCACATAATACATTTGTCATTGTAACTACAGATATCTGTTAAAAACAAACTTTCAAAATTCCATTTGAATTCATACAATCGACAAAAACAGTGACTTCTGGAAGAAAAATCTGCTCCCACATTTAATAAATACTTGATTTTGAACTGGTTAAATGACATTGTAGGTCTCAGGGTCCTCATTTGTAAAAAGGAAATAATAGTGCCCATATCAGAGCATTATTTTGTGTGTTATATGTGCTAATCTGAAAAACAAATCTGTAGCTGAATGTCTAACAAAATAAGCCCTCAAAAATATTAGCGCTACCTGAGAAAAGCATTAGTGACCAAACAAAACACCCTGGAGGTGAAAGAATGAGAGAAGAGGTCCTGCTTTAGAAAGATGGACATCAAATATTTTAAATCTGGGTCATCTAAGAAGGGACATAACACAATTCATAAAAGCACACCCCAAAGAAGTGTAGTCTGAAAATATGTTGGTGAAATGTATCAAAATGACAAATTTATGCACTAGAAATATATAATAGGCTATTAGAGAAAAACGGATGCTTTGAGGCCTATGCATATTTATTTTCAGATTGTTAATGGACAAAAAAAAATATAACCCCTTCTTAAATTCTTTTCCAGAACTACTGTTGGGAGTTGAGAGCTCACTGAATGCACAAGACCAACATTTTTTGGTTCACTGATAAGTAATTGCATGAGGCAGAATTTCAGTGGAGAAAAGTTATAGTCATTTATTCATTAGGTCAGCAACCATTTACTGAGTGCTGTCTGTGCTTGCACTCAATGAAAGACACAGAAAATTGAAATACAAACAAATCAAAAAAGCCCCAAAATCAGTGAACATAAGCAAATATGGCTCACTTGTTTTTGTATATTGGCTGTTATCAGTAGTGATTCAGTAAACATGTGTTTGCAGATATCATTTCAAGATACTAATTTCAATTCTTTTGGATATATACAAAGGAGTGGGATTGCTGGATCATAGAGTACTTCTATTTTTAATTTTTGGGGAAATCTCCATACTGTTTAAAGATTTACTTGGTGGTCCAGTGGTTAAGACTCCAAACTCCCAATGCAGGGGGCCTGGGTTTGATCTGGTGAGGGAACTAAATCCCACCTGCCACAGCTAAGACTCAGTATTAAAAAGCAGAGACATTACTCTGCCAACAAAGTCCATATAGTCAAAGCTATGATTCTCCAATAGTCACGTATGGATGAAAGAGCCGGACCATAAAGAAGGCTGAGTGCCGAAGAATTGATGCTTTTGAACTTTGGTGTTGGAGAAGACTCTTGAGAGTCCCTTGGACTGCAAAGAGATCAAACCAGCCAATTCTAAAGGAAATCAATCCTGAATATTCACTGGAAGGACTGATGCTGAAGCTCCAATACTTTGGCCACCTGATGTGAAGAGCTGACTCATTAGAAAAGACCCTGATGCTGGGAAAGATTGAGGGCAGGAGGAGAAGGGGCCAACAGAGGATGAGATGGTTGGATGGCATCACTGAATCAGTGGACATGAGTTTGAGCAAGCTCCGGGAGTTGGTGAAGAACAGGGAAGCCTGGCATGCTTCAGTCCATGGGATAGCAAAGAGTTGGACACGACTGAGCAACTGAACAGCAACAACCATATTTTTTTCCACAGTGGCAGCACCAACAATGTGAAACAGTTCCAATTCTCCATGTGCTGACCAACATTGATTTTCTTTTCTTTTTGTATAATAGCCATCTTAACAGATGTGAGGTGATATCTCATCGTGGTTTGATTTGCATTTCCCTGATGATCAGTGATGGAGAGCATCTTTGCAAATACCTGTCAGCCATTTGCCTATCTTCACTGAAGAAATGTCTATTCAACATAGAGAAACAGAGAGTAGGATGGTGGTTGCCAAGTGACTGGGAGGAGGGGGGAATGGGCAGTTGTTGCTCAAGGGGAATAAAGTTCCGTTTCAGCAAGATGAGTGCGTTCCGGACATCTACTGCACAACCTTGTGCCTGTAGTTAACGTGTTGTGCACTTAAACGTTTGTTATGGGGATAAATCTCAAGTTAAATGAAAAAAATAAACAAGATTGATTGTGGTAAAAGTCGTGATGTCAAAGGACTGACGAATAAATGATAGGCAAGAAAGTAGAGTGAGGGATGTGGTCAAAGGTTCTGAGATGCTTTGATGAAAAGAGAAAATAAATATTAGAGGATTGAGAGTTGGGGTGAAGTGGCTACAGATGAAGGAGTTTGAGGTGGTTGTTACTTTCAGGTGTTTTAAGCAAAAGGCGCTGAAGTGGAGAAAGTGAGCAGGAGTCAGGATTCAAGTACAATTCAGTTACTATATAAACTGTATGAAAGTGAAAGTCGCTCAGCCGTGTCTGGTCTTTGCGACCCTGAATTCTCCAGGCCAGAATACTGGAGTGGGTAGCCGTTCCCTTCTCCATGGGGATCTTCCCAAACCCAGGGATTGAACCCAGGTCTCCCGCACTGAAGGCAGATTCTTTACCATCTGAGCCACAAGAGAAGCCCAAGAATACTAGAGTGGGTAGCCTATCCCTTTTCCAGTGGATCTTCCCGACCCAGGAATCAAACCAGGGTCTCCTGCATTGAAGGCTTCTTTACCAGCTGAGCTACCAGGGAAGCCCTTATAAACTGAGTCAGTGCAGTTCCGTTCAGTCGCTCAGTCGTGTCCGACTCTTTGCGACCCCATGAACCGCAGCACGCCAGGCCTCCCTGTCCATCACCAACTCCCAGAGTTCACTCAAACTCATATCCATCAAGTCGGTGATGCCATCCAGCCATCTCATCCTCTGTCGTCCCTTTCTTCTCCTGCCCCCAATCCCTCCCAGCATCAGGATATTTTCCAATGAGCCAACTCTTCGCATGAGGTGGCCAAAGTATTGAAAGAGTAAAATCATTCAATTCCTTAAGAACTGATTCACTTTCTAAATTTCTGTAATGAATTATATGTCCTTCTAGTCTTCTCTTAGAAAGGGTTGCTGTTCGTTTCAGGGGAATCTGGGTTAGCCATTTGGAGTCTGCCTCCAATGAAGGGGACCTGGGTTTGATCCCTGGTCTGGGAATTAAGATCTAGCCTGCCACTGAGGGCATGGCCAAAAAATAAACAAAAATAAATATATATGTTTCCATCCAGGCTGAGTAATAAGAGTGAACACAGCTTAGGGTTAACTCTGTGAGACTGAGCTAAGTAAAACTTTTGCCCAAGGCTCCAGAAAATCCATTTCTGGAAGATAATCATATCCAAGTAACTGTTCCTCAGGGTGAAAAAAAATGTAATTTTTCTCCTCCTGGGAGTAGGCATTTTTGCCTATTCATTCTTTTTTCTAATTATGGGTTTTATTACATTTCATCAATTTGCAGGCTTATCTCTGGTTGAAATATGTCTGTTTGTCAGAGCTCCAATTTACTGTGTCTGGGATTTATCCTGGGTTTTCTAACCTCTGGCAAAGCTCTGCCAGGACTGGGTTCCCTCCTTCTCACCAAGGCTGCCTTGACAGATTGCCTTAACCAAGGGATCTCATAAGCATGGAGGACGTCCTTGCCCTGGGAGGTTTCTATTTACTTTTGGTCTTAGCGCTGGGCCCCATTCTCTCAGATTCCCTGGAGCCTTCTTCTCTTTATGTTCTCATGGTTACTCCTTGGTTACCAGCCGACCCTTTGTCCCAACTGCTGTTTACGTAGAGTTTAAAGATTTATCAAATGACCTAGATAAAGGATTTCAGCAAACATCATCTGTTTGTTGTCTAAGAAAAGTATGACTTGTTTCTGACCTAACATGACTACAGATCACGATTATGAATGTATCATCTTGGAAGTGTTTGAAGATGACTTTAAAAAGAAAAAAGTGTTAGAGGTCAGTAAAGAACAGACCATTGTTGACAGAGAGACAAGGTAATTGGAATGTTCTGGAAGGTTCAAATCACCAAAAATGAGCTGACTTTGACTTTAAAAAGATAAAATAAAGATGAATATGCTGTCAGCCACGTGTTCTAAAGGTAACCCCACAGCTCTGTGACTGGAGATAAATGACAACCATTCTCAAATAATAAGCAATTTTTGGTTAACAGGCTCTAGAAATTACATTTATTTGTTTTTCTAGGTTAAAAAGAGGCAAAGCTTCAGTCTAGCTTGATCTTACGTTCTAGTAGGGAAAGATTGGCAATAAAATAAGCAAGGGAATATTTTATGTGTCAAGCGGTGATATAGATAAAAGTCAGGGAAGGGAGATTGGTAGAGAGGGGAGTGTGGTAGGGGAACATCTCAATGAGAGAACATTCTGGCAGAAATGTGAGAGAGGGAAGGGACTGGCCATGCTGGTATCTGGGATAAGGACATTTCAGGCAGAAAGGTCAGCAAGTGCAAAGGACAAGCACAGGCAATGAGGGTCTGCTGTGTCTGAGGAAGAGAATGAGTGAGGAAAGAGGTAGGAAATGGTTTGAGAATCTAGAATAAATGTTTAATCAAGTATCTTGGTACCACAGCCCAGCCAAGTTGTTTCATAAGATTAACCATCAAGGCCATCCCAGGAGACTGTTGTGAAGAAAAGGAGGAGGGGGAGGGGGACATAGAGCCTAGAGATGAGTTTTTTAGGATAAGAGGACTACTAACATGTTTTTAGACTAACAGAAATGAAAGTGTGGAGATGGGGGAGATAACATGCAGAAGAGAGAGAGGAGAAATGTAGGAACACTGTCCTTGCATGCGTGAGGCGAATGGTTCCCATGCACAAATGGAAGGGTTGACCTTTGAGGAGAGCCACCCGTCCCAGGAAAAGGTCTGGGGCTAAGACCCAGGTATAGACAGTAAGTCGATGCAGTAGTGAGAGCTTATAAATGTTGTCTTCTGAATTCTCCTATTTTCTCAATGAAATAAGAAGCAAGGCCACCAGTGAAAGGTGAGAACAGAGGAAGTGTTAGAGGCTTGAAGATCCAGGGAAAGACATAAAACACTCTTCAAGAAAAATATGAGATTGAATCTCTAAGGAATCTGAATAGGACTTTCAGATTGCACTCAGGATTCATTTAAAGGTAAGTGTCCCAAACTGAAGGTGTGATCAGCCTGTACAGCTGTGTTTTTCTGCAACCATGCTCAGCAGAACCATGGCAGGTGATGGGTAGGCTAAGAGCTGGAATTGATCAGACCACAGGAATTTTCCTGGTGAGTGCAATGAAAGGAGAAAGGGGCAAGGGAGTAGACAGTTCATGTGAGGGAGTGAATATGGTGATAAACCATGGAGTCTAAGCTGCATAAGACAGAAAGTACAGATGTAAGGGTGATGAAGGACAGCAAAATTAATGTAGGATCAGTGGATGCCTTGTTAGGGGCAAGGAATTGCTGATATTGGGGTCCTGGAAGGAGTGAGCAGGGAAACACAGGGAGGGGACTTGGAGAATAAAATATTGGAGTTACAGAGTTGACAGAGGGGTCAGTTGTTGAAAATGGCAACTGATATGGTGTGCTTAGCTGAGGACCATGTCACTGGAGGAGAGGAGACCAAAAAATTCAGAGGCCAAGGTACGATACTTCAGAGTTGACCTCTATGGATTCTGAAATCACCATAAACACCAGGACACCATTGGAGAGAGTGACAGGGAGGCAGGGGCTGAAATCAAGGAATGAGGGAGGTGGCTTGGGGGTTGGTGATGACTAGCATGAAAGGATCATGGGTTGAACAGCCTGAGAATCTGGTCACCATGGGCCGGAACAGCTGGGCCTAAAGCTCTGCTGAGGGGTTTTAGGAGGAGAGGTAGAGCATAATCTGCAAGTAACACAGAAGCAAGGAGTCAAGTTCTCTCATTTCTAGACCTCCTGGGAGGAGGGCTGTGGGAGAGGAAATAGCCATGACTCAAAGGGGCTGCCAGGGAGAACACAGTGTTCAGGGGGCTAGGCCCGGTCTCAGGTAGAGTGAGCAAATGATGGTATGTGTCAGCAGAAAGACTGAGGATGGAGGCCACGGAGCAGGCGATGTCAGGAAGGGGGGAGGCAGGTGAAGTGAGGGGAAAAAATGATGGATGATGATTAGAGTCTGAGGGTTCAAATTCCATGCTTCCTGTGGGGTCTGATAGGAGTATACATAAAGAGTATGATGAGAAGAGTCTTGATGATCTCAAGGCAGACAGTTCATGTGGCTCATTTGCATTGTTAGGAAGGAGTGGACAGTACTGTTAACTGGCAGGATTTATACTGGGGGACTGAGTCCCGGCTCAAGGGGACAGAGCTTCAGGCCCTGTTTCCACTCCTATCTCTGGTGACATGGTGGGAGGGGTGTCTTATCTAATCTGAGCATGGTGAATTCCTGATCCCTCCTGGCTTGCTTGGGAGCATCCAGAGCTCTCCAGGCCAGCTGATTTATTGATTAGGTTTTTTCTCCTCAGTCCATGGGGTCTCTTAACCCAATTTGACTTGGACTCAGTGCCAAAGACTTCCATGAACAGCCCGGGTAATAGTCAATGTCCTTAACTTTGCCAGAACAAATCTGTCTCTCTCAGCAGAGCTTCTTCCAGGACTCCTGTCATGTCTTCATTTGCCCTGAGTTAAAATGCCAGAGTCAGGACAGCCTGGAGCCACAGCCCTAGACCGTGGGAGGAACCTTGGGCTCCAGTCCTGCCTTTGCCTCTCGGGGGACCCTAGACCTGTCTAGTTTGAGACCTTGGCTGTTAAAGGAAAGCATGGAGCTGTGAGAATGGATTCAACTCACAAATTTTCTAATGATCCCTCTGCTCAACGTGGCAGGCACACCAAATGATCATTTCTCAAAAGCCTGTTCAGGAATGAAGGAAACTAAAGGAGTGAAGGTAATTTTTTTCAGTGATGTGCATCAAAAGAAGAATGTCAGGTACTTTTGGGATGGTCCTTCCCATGGACTGGGCAGGTCAGAGATATAAGGTCTTCCAAGAAGGGGACGACAGAGGATGAGATGGCTGGATGGCATCACCAACTCGATGGACGTGAGTCTGAGTGAACTCCAGGAGTTGGTGATGGACAGGGAGGCCTGGCATGCTGCGATTCATGGGGTCGCAAAGAGTCGGACATGACTGGGCAACTGCACTGAACTGAACTGAACCCAGGATCATTAGGAATGGTCTGGAGATTGAGAGAAACACTGTGGTCCTGGTCACTGAGAAATGGGCCACCAATTTGAATGCCTGTTGAGACCTAGAAGGAAGCAGAAGTAAGTATCATGGGCCAACTAGAATACAATAGGGCATAGTGGGGACTGTGATAAAATAGAATGAGTACGAGGTTTAAGGAAAGCCATTAATTCACTCCAGCTGATTATTTTCTTCCAGAAGCACAGGTCTTGTATTGTCAGATCTTCTGTTTTTTGAAGCAACTAGAATCTTGATTTTTTTTATGAAATTTCCTTATTTTTCAAAATTTTCAACTAAATCAAAACATTAAAACTATTTCATGGTGGTGGTGGTTTAGTCACTAAGTCATGCCTGACTCTTGTGACTTAATGGACTGGAGCCCACCAGGCTTCTCCATTCATGGGATTTCTCAGGCAAGAATACTGGAATGGGTTGTTGTTTCCTTCTCCAGGGGATCTTCCTGACTCAAGGATTGAACCCATGCTTCCCGTGTCTCCTGCTTTGCAGACAGATTCTTTACCCACTGAGCCACTCCCAGGAAGTCCCCGGGGTGGGAACTTATAGGCTGATTTGACATTCAGGATAATAAGGTACAAAGAGTATTCTAAGATTATACACTAAGTCCCCTACATACGAACCCTCAGTCTGTGAACTTTCAGAGATATGAATGTGCCCCTCTATTCCAGCTGTTGTGCTGTATTACTGTACTTTTCAAGGTACTGTACTGTAAGATTAAAACTGTTTTCTTTATTTATTGTATTTGTTTTTTCATTTATTATTTGCGTGAAAAGTGTTATAAACCTATAATGCTGTATCGGCAGCACTATATAGCCAATTGTGTTAGATGGGTGCCTAGGCTAACTTTGTTGGACTTACGAACAAATCAGACTTGCAAACAATGCTCTTGGGATGGAACTCCTTCATATGTGGGGGACTTACTGTACATGGGAGAAGGTCAAGCTTAATCAAGGCATCTGGAAGACAGTAAAGTTCTCCAACATCTCTATAAGTGTTATAAACCTATAATGCTGTATCGGCAGCACTATATAGCCAATTGTGTTAGATGGGTGCCTAGGCTAACTTTGTTGGACTTACGAACAAATCAGACTTGCAAACAATGCTCTTGGGATGGAACTCCTTCATATGTGGGGGACTTACTGTACATGGGAGAAGGTCAAGCTTAATCAAGGCATCTGGAAGACAGTAAAGTTCTCCAACATCTCTAGTCACAGAGTTAGTGAATCATACACTCCTTGGCACAGAGTAGGTCCTCGTTAAATATTTCTTGAATGAATAAACATACAGTCAAACAACTACAGCCACTGCTGAGTCCAGTTGTTTTCAAATGTCTTCTGGCTTCTTTGCTCTAATCAGTTTTTCTAGGAAACCAACTCTCTGATGGAGACTTGGCTACAACCACTTCAATAAGAAGATGCTGTCAGGAGCAACACCTTCTTGGGCCTGAGGGAAGTAGGAGGAGGAGGTGGAGGGAAGTTGGGAAACAGTCATGACACAGACCCAGCCCGTCCCCTGAGTTCTGAAGCTGGATTAGAACTTCTGTGAGCTCCCCACTAAGGCTGGGGGCTAGGCCTTGGTCATCAGACGTGAGCCACCCCTATGACTGGGCAGGAGAGAGCGTCAGCTCTGAGCTGTCATCAGCCAACACCCTGGTGTCTGGGACAATGACTGCCTGGCCCTAAAGTGAGCATCTGGGCAGTGCACCATGGCATCCACTACACTTCCCAACTGTTGGGTATATAAAATCGCACACAGAAATTTGATGCAAAGTAAAGTCAAGCAGAGTCGCTCTGGTTGTAAGTGGGATGCAGACTCTTACTTCACCGTGGCCTTTCCTCTCCCTGTTTCCTTCCTCCATGGTGGCTCTAAGAACGCAGCTTCATCTCTGACTGTGGAAACAGCCCTTAGAAGTTACTCACTTAATTTTCAAGAATCCCCTAATCTGAGACCCTAGAGAAGCCCCTTTGGGGGACCATCTAGAGCCCATCCCTGCTCCCCTTTCACATCCCACCTGGGCTCTCAGCATCCCAGCTCATCTCCTGGGGGGAGCCACATGACCTCAGGAGAATCTCTTAAATAGCGCACATTGCCTTCTTAGGGAATATTCTCTGATAGGAGTGAAATGATCTGAAAATCATGATCAAGGGTTTCTTTCACCGCAAGTGATTCATCCCCGTGGAGATTGCTCAGGTTTTCTTTTTCAGAGAAGTCTCCCCAACATACTTGGCTTCCTCTTTGAAGAATAATATAATTATAGAAAAGAACAAAGAACGCCATGCAGATTAAAATGACAGGTTCTTAGTCCTTACAGACACCCTGGTGCTGATGGAATGGCACAAATGTCCCCAAGCTCACCTTCTAAAGAGCACTTTTTCAGAACTGGAAACTTTTTCAAATGAGGCCTGCTTGCTGACTAAATTCTCTTTTCTTTCACTTAACCACTTACCTTCCTCACCTCATGCTAAGGAGCTTATTAAACTGCCTCAGACCTGTTTATTTTCCCCAGAAATTGCCTCTCTCTTAATCCCTCCTCTGAGTTTCTTTGATACCTTTGTTTGAATGGAGAATAATGCATTTGAGTTGCTGCTGTGACATTTTTAAAAAGTGCTGCTGGTTGCTCAGAACAATCTCTCCACCACATCCATCACTTACAAGGTCTTTCCACAAAATGAGGTCGAGTTTGTATGCACGATGCCTCTCTTTTCTCTTTCCCTGGCCATCCTTTCACCTCTACTCACCCTCACCCTCACCCACTCAACCACACACCCTCCACTCACTCAGGGCAATCTTAGAGCAGAATACCTGCCTCCTTGTCCCAGCAATGGCCCGATTCTTGCTCATTATCCATAACAGTGCATTTGGCTGGATGCCTATTTATTCCCTCTGCTTACTCAGCTAAAATATGTTATCTGGAAAGATTTCAACCATCAAATTCAAGAAAGCAATCTGAGGGCGGTGTTTGAAGACGGAGACATATTATTGACACATGCTACGAATCCACAGTTCACATCGTTCCCGTGAGTCTTGTGCCAGTTTCTCTCTCATCAGGTACCAAAATAAGAAAAGACGACACCCCACAGCACAAAAGCAGCCCATCAGACAACCAAGACGCCGACATGCTCAGCAGGACTATAGGAAAGCTGCCGTCTCACCTGTCAGATGTAACCTTTTCTTCTCTGTCCTGGGCTTTTCTGAAAAGGTAGGGAATGTCCGCATACATTTGTGAGATCGGTGCATTAAAAACTCTGGAAAATAGCACACAAAGCATTTGATGGCTTAAGTGGGACCTTTTTTTATCTTAATAACACAGGCTCCCTTCCCCCACAGAATACACCTCCCTAGCAAGGCCATCTTCAATCTCTACAGAAGTCCCCAACTCCACCACCTCTTCATGTGGTCACTGCATGGGGACTTTCCATGCCTGTTCTTTAAGATAAAGGTCTACACACAGCCGATCCCCTCCCCACAGAGGCTAACACTTTTGATTTCATCAATAAATCATTTGTAATCAAGACATTCAAGCTCAGGCTCAAACACACCAGAAGTTCAGCTTCTGGAATTGACAGCAATAAATTTGTCAGATGTAGACTCATACAGATAAACAGTAGAAAATAAGGACCTCAGGAATTTTTTTTAAACTAAAATTTGACCCAGGAAGTGAAGTTAAAGTTAAAAGCGTATTAAGGATTCACTCTTCCCTTTCTCAGCCTCTATAACTCCAGCTTCTGTTTCTACCATAATCTGAAACATACAGTCTTGAGAGTGATAGCCATCTGTCTAGTCCAGTTGGTGTAACTTAACTGGAAGAAGAGAAACTTCTCTATATATTCCATCAACCACATAATCAAATTAACTTCAGAAATTTCATGTAGAAGAGAGTGGTTACTTATACCCGAGTTCACAAACACATGTCACCTAGAAACTCTTACAGAGACGCCTGTACTCTGACAGTCACCAGGTCCAACCAAAGGAAACACAAGGGAGGTGCTTTCTTTATGTTTTCAAAAACAACAGTTGATGCTTTTACCTACACTTAAAAATCTGAAATGAGATGGTCTCTTTATAAAATGCACTATGTGTCAGCATGGTCTGAGTGGTGTTTATAACCCAACCCTTTTTGAAAAGGCCAAAAATGAAAGACATTTCAAACTGGAAGGGATTATGTAGCTGAATCCCTTAGGCTACAGAGGGAATGACTACCTCTACTTACAAGAATAAAAGTCACAAGCCCCCTAGGCAACAGCCTCTCCATCCACCTACTTCAACGAAAATTTGTCAAGCAAGCATGACCAGCCTCAGCCAATGAAGAGTCAAAAGTGCAACGACAGGCCACACCAGGATGAAAACTTTCCTCTGCTCTCCTCACTCCACCTCCAGGGAGTTTCTATGGTATGGTGCTCTCTTAAGAAGAAAAGGCATTTGTTTTTCATAAGATAATATAAAATATTCTGCTTGGTAAATGAGCAGTAACGTGACAGATACAGATTATTAAATTACCAACAAGAGAATGCTTACTTGGAGACCTGAGCTGGTCAGAGAATTCTCATATCCTGTGGTCTGATGGTAATCACTTCTTTTAACACAAGGATTGAATATCAGTTTGGAAGAATCAGAAAGCCAGATCCAGACTGTTTTGTGTGTGTGTGTTTTTAAAAGCAGAGACAATGGTAAAGTGCTCTCCTATTTTTAAGATGCATTAACTGAATCTATATAGCTAATATTTATTTTATAGTTAAATAGCCACTGTAATTCTCATGTCTTCTGGCAATTTTCTTTGCTTTTTATAGGTTAGGCTTAACAACAAAGCCACCTAAATAATGATGTTGTGATTTTTCTATTTAAGAGTTTGCCCAGGTCTAGGTTATTTAGAAATATGAGGTTTCCTAAGCGCAGGCAGCGGCAGCGGCCGGCGCACTAAGCATGGCCGAGAGCTACCCCACGTCTGAGGTCAGGGGCAGCAGCCTAAAGTGCCAGGCTGCGATGGCACAGGAACAGCCGAGAGGAGCTACCCCATGTCCAAGGTCAGGGGCAACAGCCGAGAGGAGATACCCACATCCAAGGCCAGGGGCGGCGCCCGAGGCCAGGGGAGGTAGCCAGGAAGAGCAACCCCACGTCCATGGAGCGGTGGCTGTGCGGGTGCAGGAGGGCCTAGAGGAGCCATCCCATGTTGAAGGTCAAAAGGGCAGCAGGAGGAGATACCCCTCATCCAAGGTAAGGAGCAGCTGTGCTTTGCTGGAGCAGCCATGAAGAGATACCCCACGCCTAAGGTAAGAGAAACCCAAGTAAGATGGTAGGTGTTGTGAGAGGGCATCAGAGGGCAGACACACTGAAACCATAATCACAGAAAACTAGTCAATCTAATCACACTAGAACCACAGCCTTATCTAACTCAATGAAACTAAGACATCCCTGTGGGGCCACCCAAGACAGGCGGGTCATGCTGGAGAGGTCTGACAGAATGTGGTCCACTGGAGAAGGGAATGGCAAACCACTTCAGTATTCTTGCCTTGAGAACCCCATGAACAGTATGAAAAGGCAAAATGATAGGATACTGAAAGAGATACTCCCCAGGTCAGTATGTGCCCAATATGCT
>SJYX01007324.1:0-32451 GCA_006410675.1 Oreotragus oreotragus
CACCCTTATGGCAGAAAGTGAAGAGGAACTAAAAAGCTTCTTGATGAAGGTGAAAGAGGAGAGTGAAAAGTTGGCTTAAATCTCAACATTGAGAAAACTAAGATCATGGTATCGTGTCCCATCTTCATGGCAAATAGATGGGGAAACAGTGGATACAGGGAGAGACTTTATTTTTGGGAGGGCTCCAAAATCACTCACTTCTTGTCTGCAGTCATGAAATTAAAAGATGCTTCCTCCTTAGAAGAAAAACTATGACCAACCTAGACAGCATATTAAAAAGCAGAGACATCACTTTGCCAGACTTCCCTGGTGGCTCAGATTTTTTATTTTTGGGAGGGCTCCAAAATCACTCACTTCTTGTCTGCAGTCATGAAATTAAAAGATGCTTCCTCCTTAGAAGAAAAACTATGACCAACCTAGACAGCATATTAAAAAGCAGAGACATCACTTTGCCAGACTTCCCTGGTGGCTCAGATTGTAAAGCATCTGCCTACAATGCAGGAGACCCGGGTTTGATCCCTGGGTTGGGAAGATCCCCTGGAGAAGGAAATGCCAACCCATTTCAGTAGTCTTGTCTGGAAATTCCCATGGATGGAGGAGCCTGGTGGGCGACAGTCCATGGGATTGCAAAGAGTCAGACGCAACTGAGCAACTTCACTTTCACTTTACTTTGCCAACAGAGGTCTGTCTAGTCAAAGCTGTGGTTTTTCCAGTGGTCATGTATGGATGTGAGAGATGGACCATAAAGAAAGCTGAGCACTGAAGAACAGATGCTTTTGAACTGTGGTGTTCGAGAAGATTCTTCAGAGTCCCTTGGACTGCAATAGATCCAACCAGTCCACTCTAAAGGAAATCAGTCCTGAATATTCATTGAAAGGACGGATGCTGAAGCTGAAACTCCAATACTGTGGCCATCTGATGCAAAGAACTGACTCATTGGAAAAGACCCCGATGCTGGCAAAGATTGAAAGCGGGATGAGAAGGGGATGACAAAGGATGAGATGGTTGGATGGCATCACCAACTTGATGGACATGAGTTTGAGTAAGCTCTGGGAGTTGGTGATGGACAGGGAGGCCTGCCTTGCTGCAGTCCATGGGGTCACAAAGAGTCAGACACGACTGAGTGACTGAATTGAACTGAATAAATAAAAATGGTATCTCAGTAGAGATTTCGTTTGCCAGTCTCTTATTATGAGTGAGAGTAAACATGATCAGGGCTACCACTAGCAAAGGTAGCCTCTTTCTGCAGAATTACGAAAAGGGTCCCACTCTTTGGAGATGAATTACAGAAGACACTCTCTCTGGGTGAATGCAGAACTTGCTAAAGTTCAGCTCCTATCCATGTCCCATAAGCCTGGTGCCTTTGTGGGACCCACAGCCAGCAATTCTGATGATGATTATTAAAGAATTAGATGTGTCTGGGCGCAGGTGGGAATATCTCAGAGGAGCCTTGGATGACAAGAGGGGACGTAGCATCCAGGTAAGGGCAGGACCAGCTACGTAATTTGCAGGTCCCCGTACAGAATAAAATGCTGGATTCCACATCATGAACAACATTGCAATGGCTGGGGCAGAGCCGTAAACTAGGCGCAGTGCCCACTGGGACTCTGCCTGGGTCACAAGCCCAGGAAGCCAGCCCTGGGTGAGGGGGTAAGTGCCCTGAGAGTCCCACTGGTGGCCAATGTTACACTGACCCACTTCTGGGTCAGCAACATAGGAGAAGAACGTATCTCACAGGAGGCTGGGACTGTAGACCCCCAGACGCCAGGAACAACGCTTCTGTTCTTTCCCAAGAGGCCAGCAGGAGCTGCTCTTATCCAAGGTGGGAGAAGTGGAAGGCTGGGTTTTACTTGTAATAATAAGGACAGATGGAGACAAGCTAGACCCGGTACTTTACATCCATTATCCCTTTTGCTTTTCCCTCAAGCCCATGAACTTGGGACCAAAGGGACCTCCATTTAGATGAGGGTGTTAAGGCTTAGGGACATGCTGGTGGTGGGGATTCGACTCAGCCTGTCTGGTACAAAGTCTGTATTTCCAACCCCGTATACTCTACTGCCTTGGACTAGTTTGTCCTTAAACTAGAAGTGCCTGTGAGCACCCCGACCCCCCAGCCCTGCACACACGCACAGTTTGCCAATGAACTGCTTTATTCAGAAGAGCCATCCCGGAACGTAGCTGCTACAGTTAAACATGACATTGGACTTGATTTAAGAGTAGGAGCTGGGAAACATCTCTGGCTGCCCAAGGAAGCAGGGGGAAGGAGCCGGCATGCATGCCAGAACTTCGAGCTTCTCATTCTGGACAGAAGCTTCACTCTGGGGAGGAGAAGCGCTCCCGGCTGCCCTCCAGGGTGGGCGAGGGGTTTTCCGTCATTTGCTGGCGAGTGTGGCTAGGGTAGGAAGTGGGGCTCTCGAGAAGGAAACTCGGCGTTGGTTGGCAGGGCTTCCAGGGTGAAGGCTTTTCAGCACTTGGGGGCACTCCCAAAGCACAGCAGGTTGCTGTAGTACTGGAGGTTTTTATTGTAGGTCCCCCGGGTTTTATCTAAACAATCGGCAGCTCTTTTATCGCATAGACACAGTTGGCGCTTACAGTAGTCCTGATCGCCTGAAATCACAATAAAATAAATGTAGCATGGGAGGTTTTAAAATTCGATGGATTCTTGTGTGAATTCTAGGGGAGAAGACAGCAGCCCCTGTTTTCCCAGTTTCTAGTCTGAGACAAGCACTGTCTCTTTCTTCTCGCCAGCAGATGTGTTCGGGTCTGTAGCCCCTGCCCCTGGGCTCTGGGAATGGGTCTGGACGGGTGAAAGCCAGTCATGGTCGTCCCTGTTTCCTTTGTGGTGGTTGGTGTCCGGGGAGCACGTGCTCTTGCCCCGACCAGGGAGCCACAAGGGAAAGTCTGTGGGGCACCTCCCGGAAGGACGAATTTCCTCTCTCAAAGGGAAAGATGTGCAAAGGGAAAGCCTCGTCTGTGGAGTGAAGCCGTAACTCTTGGAGCCCTAGGCTGTGCCTTGGAATCACACTGCCGACGTGGCAGCGCAGCAGGCTGGGGAAGGCCTGGATCCCTGGCAGCACAGCTGAGGAGCTGCCCCCGCAGTGGCACTGCCCTCTCCCAGGCTCTCACAGGAGAGTCAGACTTCCTCACTCTCTGCGCCCCTGTTAGGTGGGCATCCAGAGCCCTGTGGCAGGTATGATGGGAAGACATGATTTCTGATCTTAGAGACATCAGGCTGCTGAGGAATAGCCTGTCATTTCTCAGAATCTCACTCATGGGTCAGTAGGCACTGAGCAGGTCTGGGGCGCTAGGCAATCCCTTCCCGCCACCACCCATCTCTCTCCTCCCCTCCACAGCCAAACTTGCTCCAGAACTTTGTCTACACTCACGACCTCTCTTCACTTCCCACCCACCTTCCAACCCGCTCTAATCTGGCTTTGCGCTCACAGATCCATGGGAGCAACTCCCACTGAGGTCCTCGGGGGTCGTTCTGCCTGTGACCCCAGGAGCCCGGCCAGCCCTCATTCTGGAGGGCCCCTCTGTGTAACCAGTGGCGGTTAACCCTCCTCCCGGCCCTCCCCCCCGCCTGCTTGTCTCCCCCCTTCCTTCTCTGACCACCCCTCCTCTGTCTCCTTTCTGGGCCTTTAAACACCACATGGGTGGGCACCTCCAACTCGCCTCTCTCTGCGGCTGCCTCCTGCATCTGTGTCCAGACCATACCTTGAGCTGCCAGTTCCTTCATTCAGCTGCCTTCTGCCCATCTCCCTGGGTGTTCTGGAAGCTTCCAAACTCAACACGCTCCAAATGGAATGCCTCCTGCCCATTCCTACCAGGCCCTCCTTGGTAGAACCATCCACACAATGGTATAGCCAGCCCAGCAGCTCCAGGCACCATAACCAGCCCACCACCAAGCTCTACCAGTCCGATCTCAAATGCATCTCGATGGCACTCTCCACCACTTGCATCCTGACCCACCACTGCTAAAGCTCAAGGGCTTCCTGTCTCTCGTCTGCATCATGACAATGGCCCCCAGTTTAATCTGTGAGCATCTACCCTCAGACAGAGCAAGTGTGAAATGCAAGTATGATTATACCACTTCTTTGGTTAAGAGCTCCCTAATTCTTTAGGACATAATCTACATACAATACGGCCTGGAGACTTGACCTAGCCCCTTCCTGTCTCTCTGGCATCATCACTCACCACCCCGTCTCATCCTCAGCAGCACAGAATTGTTGCAGTTCCCTCTGGCCCCCTGTCCCTGATGTATCCTCTTGTAGGGATGCTCCCAATGCTCCTTCCTCGACTCCTCTCAGCCTTGAAGACTCAGCTTGGAGATCACCATTTTCAGGAAGCTTCCAGGCTTCCGTGACCCTCAGGCTGTGTTCAGAGCACTGACCTTTTTCTTACTTCCCATCTGAGACTATCATGTTAGATTTTGATTTTCTTTTCTTCTCAGTCCCCTATGAACTCCTTGCGGCAGGGACGCGGTCCCTTTTTTCTAGCTCGGATGCCCAGCGCGGTGCCTGGCCCAGCGGACAGTCAGTAAAATGGACAGGCGAGGCTGGGTGGTGTTGTGGGTCTCTTTTCTTACCACAAACGATTTGGCCTCGTTGGAAAATAAAGTTGTAGCTCTGGAAGCTGGTGCGGCATCCGCGTTTTTTTAGGTTTTCGTAGCAGCAGTCATGTGTCCTGCAACACCTGTGACAAGACGGAGCTATTGGGGCTGCCTCCCAGAAGCTCCAGGGAGCCCAGTGCCCTGTGGTCTTAGCCCCTTGGCTCTGGGACACTGGAATAGTTTACAGCAGAGTTTCCAACAAGCTGGCTGCTTTTTAGGCCGGGACTTCCTGGGTTCTATGCTGATGGGACTAAAGCAGGAGGCTTCAGCTCCCACCCACATTGGGGCCACAGTGGGCAGAGGGCAGGGAGGGCTGGGGGTGGCCTCACCGATCTGTTGCGTCCTTGGGGATTCCTCTGTTACCCGCACCACAGTGGCAACCATAGAAGCCGTAAGTGGTCAGAGGGTCCTTTCCTGTCGTGAACTTGATCATTTTCTGGAAATCTGCCAAACCTCCATGGACCTGCAGCAGGCCTGGAAGGACAGCAGCTGGTGATGGGGCCTGGGGCCCTAAGACCTCCTCCCTCTGCCTCTCCCTGCCACCCCTTGCCCTCACTTCTGAGAGAGGGCCAGATGCAGTGGGAAGGGAAGCCGGGGGATGAGGGTGCCTCCCTCCCTGGGCTGTACCCCTTGTGGCCAGAGGTCAGGTTCTTACCGATGGCCGTGATCACTGCCAGCAGCAGGAGGGTCTTCATGCTGACGGTTCTGTGGGGGAGACATACAGACAGACCAGCCTAGATCCTCTAACAGGTGGTCCAGCTTCTGCCCGGCCCCTGCTGTCCTGCTCACATTCAACGATCTTGATGGAGGGAGTCTTTAAAGGAGATCACAGACATGCTCTTCCATCCCAGGTAGGGTCCAGCGTGACTGCCTTCATTGGGCACACAGGACACGTGCAGGGGGCGCCTCCCAGCTTTGTTATACGACTCACTGGTTGAGACCACCTCCCCCCACGATACGCTGCTGAAACTGCCATGCTCCTCACCCTCCTGAGAGTTCCTGGGGGACTGTGACCAGGTCACCCCACCAAACTGTGAGGCCCCAGAGGTCGTAAGCTGTGTGTCCCCCAGCATACGTAGCTTACTCACCCCCACACTGGAGTCAGGCTTGGGAATTCCGCCCATGGGGTCGGATCCGCAGTGGTTTTCTCCAGAACCAAAGCAGCACCATCTCTTTCTCCCTTACACTTGTATATGCACAAATGCACATTCACACACACTTCGTGCACACACACACACATTCTCTGTGCTCATCTACTAGTGTGGGCATCCTTTAAAGAATATATTCAAGTTCCAACACGACACACCGGTGCACACATGCCCTCTGGTCTCACCAAATCAGGCACGTGCAGGCCTGTGCTCACACCTGTACACACACACACACACACACACACACACACACACACACACACACTATAGCCACTCTTGAAGTCAGCCAGTGATCGGGGACTGGGTATTCATTTCTGGCTATTTACTTCTCAGAGGACCCCAAGTTAAAATCTCCAAGTGACCGCCTTATTTATTCTGAGCTCCAGTTAAATAGCTGATCCCTCTGGAAGCTTGGGGGTTGGTGGGATGGGAAATAGATGGGTGTACGGCCCCTTATTTGTCTCAGAGTTTGGCATGTCGCTCCCCCTAGGCGACCCTCTCTTTTTCCTCTCAGCTGGCCTTATAGAGCTGAGGTTTTTCCATCCTTATGTGCCATTAGCTGATGCCAAAATTATGGATTACTTTGTCATCTTTCCTGTGGGTCTCCCTCCTGAGTGAATAAATTCCCATAACCAGGTCCGGGTGTGACCCTCCTGAACCCACTTCCAGGAGAGGGCAAGGACCATCTGCTGCTGACCAAGGATTTTTCCTTTCTGCTGCTAAGCAGGCTGTCTGGGGATAAGAAACACGGTATGTACTGGTATTCATTCATTCCATAAACCAGTCATTCACAGGAAGTACGTACTAAGGCTCTTCAAAGTGGCAGGAATCATGTAAGCCTCTCAGGAGGCGATGAGAATTTGTCCTGTGACCTGGGACCCTGGGGGCCCCAGCAGGGAAAGGAATGCAGGGGAGCAGGTGGTCCCTTCCTCCGACTGGGACCAGCGCCTCCACCCTCTCCTCTCACTTCTCTATATTCTCCTCCCATCCCTCCCCCCGTCCACCTGGAGAAAGCCAGAGGCTGCCCTGGGATTTCCCCTCCACCCACAGCTGCTACCTTGTCTCCTGTCTGTTTGGAGATGGTGCTGGTTGAGTCTCCTTGGCTCTATTGCTTCTTTTTTCAGTCTCAGGGAAACAGCGACTCTAGTTTTCATTTCTGAAACTCTTTTCCAGCCCAATAATAGTGCTTGAATTCAGCTCCCAAGGCCTTCAGTTAACACTTTCCAACACCCATCTCCCCAAAAGCCAGTGTGGCATGGCTATGTTGCCCGTTACCATTCTGCCTGCTCCCCCAACCCCACATTCCCCAGGCCCTCCTCCAGGTTAGACCCAGGAGGCTAAATCTGGCTTAGAAGATATGGGCATCAGTGCTGAGGGCCACTGCCAGGCTGCAGTGAGGCAAATATGGGTGCCACGCCCCAGTGTTTCTGTTCCCCCCAGGATAGGACCGGAAGCTGGAGGCAGCTTGGGTCCCTGAGTCACAGCATGCGGGACACCCGTCGGAGAAAGGCCCGCAGACCCTCAGTGGTCTTTGTCTGCGTGAGAAATACAAGTTTCCTGTGTTAAACCACTGATCCTGGGATCAGTGACTAGGAAAAACTGTTGTATAGTGATCTCAACCCCTCAATAGCCAGGGCTGTGGCTGGACAAGACTGTAGGGTTGTTACTACTGCCAGATGCCCTTCAGCAATAATCGGCAGAAAACTTTGAAAGAATAAAGGTTTATTACTTACAGGACCTGGAAGTTACGCGGCGCACCTGGGACCCCACAGGGAGGTCAGAGTAGAGAGACAGCTGGAGATCTCGGGTCTGGGGTTCCGCTTTTATTGGGGCCGAAGGCGGGGCCTAGGGTTTTGTGTGCTCACCCTTTATTGGTGAAGCTGAACTATGTGAGCATCAGTGTAAAGGATGGGAAGAGGAACAGCAGGTGGGCCCAAATAGCCAAGTTAACCCAAATCTCCAGGACAAAGGCGCCTTAGTGAGGGGAGGCATATGGCCCTTTATGCAGTCATGTGGCTGGCAAGGTGTTTATTCTAGACAGTGGTCTTTGAAGTGGGTGGCTGGCAATCAGAGGGTATCAGTCTCTAATCTGAGGTTATCAGGAATTTACTTTACCCCAAAACTAAACAAACCCCAAACAACTGTCAGGATGTTATGGAACCGAGGTCCGGCTGCTTGGCACTTGAAAGGCAATAAAGAGGAGAGGTTGATGGAACGGAGAGTTTGTTTTATGTTGGACGCCGGGAAATGGGTGGGACAGGGTTGCGGAGGACAGCTGCCTGTCCAAAGCCAGACTCCTGAGAACAATCAGATATAGGCTTTTATAGAGAGGAAAAGCGTTACATGCATAAACATGTATGTCAGCTCTCAGAATCATCTTGAAATTGGTCATCAGTGGTTTAACCAGCATCATGTTGATTGTTTTAGGAACGTTTTATCTTTACTGTTTTAGGAGCCCATAAAGCCTTCCCTGTGGCTCAGCTGGTAAAGAATCTGCCTGCAATATGGGAGACCTGGGTTTGATCCCTGGGTTGGGAAGATGCCCTGGAGAAGGGAAAGGCTATCCATTCCAGTATTCTGGCCTGGAGAATTCTATGGACTGTATAGTCCATGGAGTTGCAAAGAGTCGGACATGACTGAACAGCTTTCTTCTTCTTTATTTTCTATAGTCAAAGCTATGGGTTTTCCAGTAGTCATATACAGATGTGAGAGCTGGACCATAAAGAAGGCTGAAAGCTGAAGAACTGATACTTCAAATTGTGCTGAGACTCCCTTGGACTGCAAGGAGATCAGATCAGTCAGTCCTAAAGGAAATCAACCGTGAATATTCACTGAAAACACTGATGCTGAAGCTGAAGCTCCAATACTTTGGGCAACAGGTGTGAAGAGTTGACTCACTGGAAAAGATCCTGATACTGGGAAAGACTGAGAGCAGGAAAAGGGGATGACAGAGGAGGAGACGGTTCGATAGCATCACTCACTGAATGGACATGAATTTGAGCAAACTCCAGGAGACAGTGCAGGCCAGGGAATCCGGGCATGCTGCGGCCCACAGTATCACAGAGCTGGACGTGACTTGGTGGCTGAAGGCGCTCACCTTCAGTTCCGTGGCTGGTTTGTCTCCCTTTCTGTGAAGCCCGATCTTGGACTGTGGAAGCTTTGTCATAGGTACAGTCTGGTCACCACGCGGCTGACTTCTTCCACCTGGTGGGGATTTCAGCATCTATAAGACAGCTCTCAGGAGACGGCTCAGGAGGTTTACTGCAGCCCTCGAGGAGGAACTGAAGATCCTTGACTTGCTTAATGACTACGTTATTATTGTTTGGTCTCCTTTGCCTGGAGAAGGCAACGGCAACCCACCCCAGTACTCTTGCCTGGAAAATCCCCTGGGCCGAGGAGCCGGGCAGGTGCAGTCCATGGGGCCACAGGGTCGGACGCGACTGAGCGACTTCACTTTCTTTCTTTCCTTGGCTGCTCCCCTTTGTTTCTGCACGTTCTCACTTATCTGATTAAACTTACTCTTTGGCTCAGATTTTTCCACAGACAAAAAGCAGGTAGGGGACGTAGAGGGGGCCAGGACCGCAGGCCCCAAGGCTTTCCCCATCGCAGCCCATCCACACTGACTCACAGCCGCCTCGGGCAGTGTTTGTCTAGAAGATACAGTTTCCCTGAAGAGCTAGGCCTATATGAGCACTGACTTGTGTCCTCGCCAAATTCCTGTGTTGAAGGACTTTATGTACTGGATTTCCTCTCCTCTGTCACCTTCATCAAGAGGGTCTTTAGTTCCTCTCTGCTTTCTGCCATAAGGGTGGTGTCATCTGCATATCTGAGGTTATTGGTATTTCTCCCAGCAATCTTGATTCCAGCCTGGCATTTCGCATGAGGTACTCTGCATATAAGTTAAACAAGCAGGGTGACAATATACAGCTTTGAGAGACTCCTTTCTCAATTTGGAACCAGTCCATTGGTCCATGTCTGATTCTAATTGTTGCTTCTTGACCTGTACACAGGTTTCTCAGGAGACAGGTCAGGTGGTCTGGTATTCCCATCTCTTTAAAAATTTTCCACAGTTTGTTGTAATCCACACAGTCAAAACCATCTGGGTGGTGGTCAAAACCATCCCCAGGAAAAAGAAATGCAAAAGGCTAAATGGTGATCTTACAAATAGCTGAGAAAAGAAGAGAAGCTTTACAATAGCCAGGACATGGAAGCAACCTAGATGTCCATTGGCAGACAAATGGATAAGAAAGCTGTGGTACATATACACAAAGGAATATTACTCGCTATTAAAAAGAATGCATTTGAATCAGTTCTAATGAGGTGAACGAAACTGGAGCCTATTATACAGAGTGAGGTGAAGGTGAAGGTGAAGGTGAAGTCGTTCAGTCGTGTCCGACTTGTGTCCGACTCTTTGCGACCCCGTGGACTGTAGCCTACCAGGCTTCTCCATCCATGGGATTCTCCAGGCAAGAATACTGGAGTGGGTTACCATTTCCTTCTCCAGGGGATCTTCCCGACCCACGGATCGAACCCAGGTCTACTCGCATTGGAAGCAGACACTTTAACTTCTGAGCCACCAGGGAAGCCCATTATACAGAGTGAAGTAAGTCAGAAAGAGAAACACCAGTACAGTATATTAATACATATATATGGAATTTAGAAAGATGGTAATGATGACCCTGTATGCGAGACAGCAAAAGAGACACAGATGTAAAGAACAGACTTTTGAACTCTGTGGGAGAAGGCAAGGGTGAGATGATCTGAGAGAACAGCCTTGAAACGTATATTACCATATGTGAAACAGATCACCAGTCCAGGTTCGATGCATGAGGCAGGGCGCTCAGGGCTGGTGCACTGGGACGACCCTGAGGGATGGGATGGGGAGGGAGGTGGGAGGGGGTTCAGGACACACGTACACCCTTGGCTGATTCATGTCAGTGTATGGCAACAACCACCACAATACTCGTAAAGTAACTAGCCTCCAATTAATACAAATACATTAATTTTTTTAAAAAAAGAAGAGAAGCGAGAGGCAAGGAGAAAAGGATAAGGCTTCATGGTGGGCCTAATGCGGATTGCCCTTCATGGGTCACTGCCTTGTTGTGGCAAAGGGGCTCGCGCAATTCAATGAAGCTATGAGCCATGTCATGCGGGGTCATCCGAGATGGACGGGTCATAGCGGGAGTTCTGACAAAACGTCATCCCCTGGAGGGGGCAACGGCAAACCGCCCCAGTATACTTTCTGTGAGAACCTCATGAACGGACAGAAAGATCTGACGCCAAAAGACGAGCTCCCCAGGTTGGAAGGTGTCCAGTGTGCTACTGCGCAAGAGTGGAGGATAACCAATAATGGTCCCAGAGAGAATCCAGCATCTGGGCCAACACAGAGATGATGCTCAGCTGTGGATGAGGCTGGTGATGAAAGCAAAACCCGATGCTGCAAGGAACAGTGTCTCACAGGAACCTGGATTGTCAGGAACATGAAAAAGGTAAACCGGACGTAGTTAAGCAGGTGATGGTAAGAATACACATTGACATCTTAGGCATCGGTGAACTAAAATGGATGGGAATGGGTGAATTTAATTCAGATGACCATTATGTATAATACTGTGGGCAAGAGTCCCATAGAAGAAATGGAGTAGTCCTTATAATCAAAAAAAGAGTCCAAAATCCAGTACTTGGGTGCAACTTCAAAAACGACAGAATGATCTTGGTTTGTTTTCAAGGCAAGCTGTTCAACACCACAGTCATCCAAATCTATGCCCCTCCTACCAGTGCCGAAGAAGCTGAAGTTGATCCATTCTTTGAAGCCCTCGAAGACCTCCCAGAACTAATACCAGAAAAAAGATATTTTATTCATCACTGGGGACTGGTATGCAAAAGTAGGAAATCAAGAGATGCCCGGAGTAACAGGCAAGTTTGGCCTTGGAGAACAAAATGAAACAAAACAAAGGCTAACTGAATTCTGCCGAGAGAATGCACTGTCAGAGAAAATACCCTTTTTCAACAACACAAGAGATGACTTTATACATGGACATCACCAAATGGCCAATACCAAAATCAAATTGACTACATTCTTTGTAGCTGAAGATGAAGAAGCTATATACAGTCAGCAAAAACAAGACCTGGAGCTGACTAGGGCTCAGATCATCACCTTCTCATAGCAAAGTTTAGACTTAAAGAAAGTGAGGAAAACCAGTAGGCCAGCCAGATATGACTTAAATCAGATCGCCTCTGAATGTGCAGCAGAGGTAAAGAATAGATTCAAGGGATTAGGTCTGGTAGACAGAGTGTCTGAAGGACTATGGATGGAGGTCTGTAATATTGTACAGGAGGCAGCAAACAAGGTCATCCCAAAGAAAAAGGAAAGCAAGAAGGCAAACTGGTTATCAGAGACTCCTCTGTCCATGGGATTCTCCAGGCAAGAATACTGGAGTGCATTGCCATGCCCTTCTCCAGAGAATTGTCCTGACCCAGGGATTGAACCCAGGTCTCCTGCATTGTAGGCAGATTCTTAACCAACTGAGCTGCAGGGAAGTCCTAGCTAAAGAAAGAAGAGAATTGAAATGCAAGGGAGAAAGGGAAAGGACTAGTTTATGCAACCAAAGGACTAGTTTATGCAACTAAACGCAGATTTCTATAGAACAGTACGGAGAGAAGAGAAGGCCTTCAATGAACAGTGTTTAAAACTAGAAGAAAACACCAGAAGGGGAAAGATTAGAGCTCTCGTGGGGAAAACTGGAGACATCCAGGGAATATTGTGCCCAAAGATGGGCACAAAAAGGCATAAACGGAAGGGGCCCAGTAGACACTGAAGAGATTAAGAAGAGACGGAGAGAATACTTGGAAGAACTGGATAAGAAAGAGCCTAATGAACTGGACTGCTGCGACGGTGTGTCCAGCCACCCACAGCCAGGCATTCTGCAGAGCAGAGTCAAGTGGGCCTCAGAAAGTACTGCTGTTAATGAAGTTAGAGGATGCTATGGAATTCCAGTAGAACTATTCAAAACCCTAAAGGATGATGCCATCGAGTGCCTCATTCATGATGCCAGCAAATCTGGAAAACCCAGCAGTGGCCACAGAACCGGAAAAGGTCAATCCTCATCCCAGTCGCCAAGAAGGGTAGTGCTGAAGAATGTGCTAACCGTTGGACAGCTGCACTCCTCTCGCATGCTAATAAGGTCAGGCTTAAACTCTTGCCTGCTAGGCTTCAGCCTTATGCAAACCAAGAGCTTCCGGACGTCCAAGCTGGCTTTAGAAAAGGAAGAGGAACCAGGTATCAAATTGCCAACATTCGCTGGATCACTAGGGAATTCTAGAGAGACATCCACCTGTTCCTTGGCTACGCCAAAGCCTTTGACTGTGTGGATCATAATAAACTGTGGAGAGCTCTTATGGAGCTGCAACAACAGACTATCCTACCTTCTGATAAACCTGTATGCAGGCCAAGATGCAACAGCCAACCCTGCATGGAGCAACTGATTGATTCAAGATCGAGAAAGGAGTGCAGCAGGGCTGTATGCTGTCATCCTGTTTGTTTAACCTATACGCTACATCGTGAGAAATGCCGGGCTAGATGAGTTACAAGCCGGAATCAAGACAGGTGAGAGAAACATCAACAACCTCAGATATGCAGCTGATATCACCCTAACGGCAGAAAGTGATGAGCAGCTAAAGAGCATCTTGATTAGGGTGAAGGAGGAGAGTGAAAGAGCTGCCTTAAAACTAAATATTGTAAAGTATTTAACCTCCAGTTAAATAAATTTATATTAAAAAAAACACCTAAGATCACGGCATTTGGTGCCATTAGTTCACGGCAAATAGAGGGGGAAAAGGTAGAAACAGCGTCAAATTTCCTTTCCTTGGGCTCTAAAATCACTGCAGGTGGTGACTGCAGCCATGAAGTCAGGAGATGTTCGCTTCTTGGCAGGAAAACAACGATGCGTTGAAAAGCAGAGACATTTCTCTGCCAGCAAAGGTCTGAACAGTTCTTTGCTGTGAGAGCTGAACCGTAAGGAAGGCGGAGCACCGAAGAATTGATGCCTTCGAACTGTGGGGCTGGAGGAGACTCCTGAGAGTCCCATGGACTGCAAGGAGACCAAACCAGTCAGACTTAAGGGGCATCAACCCTAAATACACGTTGGAAAGACTGATGCTGAAACTCCAGTACCCTGGTCATCTGATGCTGACAGCTGACTCACTGGAACAGTTCCCCATGCTGGGAAAGATTGAGAGAAGGAGAAGAGGGCGTCAGAGGATGAGATGGCTGGACGGCAGCACCGATGCAATGGGCGTGAATTTGGACAAACTTTGGGAGATGGTGAGAGACAGAGAGGCCTGGCAGAGACCGAGGTGGGAATGATTTATAAACCAAGGCATCCTAAAGATGGACAGGACACCACCAGAGCCTGGGGTGAGGAAGGGACAGACCCTCCCCACAGTCCTCAGAAAACACCAACCTCGCTGGCACCTTGATCTGAGACTCCTGGCCTCCAGAACTGAGAGAGCAGAAACTTCTATTGTAGCTTTCTATTAAGCTACTCAGGTTGTGGTACCTGGTACAAATTCCTACCAAATAAAAAACCTTCAGGTCCTCTCCGGTCTCTGCAACCTGGGGTTTGGTTGCGGCCATCAAAGCGTCAGCCACCCCTGACAGTGCACCCTGAGGGGGTTCAGGATGGAGAGAAGAGGGCACGGGCTCTGCCAGGTAAGGGGCTGATCGCAGGCGTGACTGCGATAGGCCCAGACTCTTGCATCTTCCCATACATAGAAAAGTGACAAATTCCTTAATTTGCAATATCTGGTTTTCCTTTAGTTGGCAGTAATCTTTTGATGTTTGACTCCCTGGGCATTTTTGTTTGCTTGCTTATTTCGCAAAAGCACCTACATAACCTGGCTCCTCCCTTACCCTTGAGGACAGTCCTCAGACCTACCCGAGAGGCTGTATCCAGGCTGAAGTCCTCAGTAATTCCTCAAATAAAACATAATTCTCAACATTTAGGTTCTACATTTTTTTTTCCATCAACAGATTTTTGCTTCTCATGACCATTTGTTTTAGGCCTAAATGAAGTTCAGAGGTGATGGGCTAGAACTTGGCCTTTTGATAAGCACCCCAGCTCCAGAATACTGTTGCTTCTGTGGCAGGCAGACTGCCCCGCCCCGTACATCCTGGGGGCCCCGGTACCATGTCTAGGTCCCTGCACTCAAGGACTCTGATGATGTCACACTGCCTCTCCTTGTCCATCTTTTCAGGATTTTCCCTAAGAATTCAAAGTCCATGGTTTAGCTTCTTGTTCTGCCACCTTTATCTAGGGACTAATTTAGCACTTGAAGTACATTATTGTAAAAAGAAATACTCTCACAGGGCTTGCATTTTAGTGGAGAGAGACAGACAAGAAAACAAAAGATACAATAGGTGAATGATATACAATTGGTCCTTGAAGGGCTCGGGGGTAAGGGGCCCTGACCCTCTGCACAGTCAGAAATATGAGTGGGCCCTCAGTATCCACGATTCCCCATATATATGGATTCAACTAACCTTGGGTTATGCATCACTGTAGTGCCCATGATTGAAAAAAATTCTATGTGTAAATGGATCTGTACGATTCAAATCCTTGTTGTTCAAGAGTCAGCTGTGTATTCAAGAGTGAATGGTTGCTGGGGAAGGTTGAGAAGAGGGAATGGTTAGGGAATTTGGGATGGACATGTACACTCTGCTGTATTTAAAATGGATAACCAATGAGGGCTTACTGTATAGCCCATGGAACTCAGCTAAATGTTGTGTGGCAGGCTGGATGGGAGGGGAGTTTGGGGGAGAATGGATACATGTATATGCATGGCTGAGACCCTTCGCTGTTACCCTGAAACTGCCACAATATTGTTTGTTAGTCTGCAAACCCCTATAGAAAATAGAAAGTTAAAAAAATAAGAGAGTCAACGGTGGAATGTTTGGTGAAGCTGAGAGAAAGGGACATCTGTGCTGGGGCAGCGGGAGCGTCATGGGGGAAGAAGGCTGCTACTTCACGTGGGATGGACGAGCTCCAGTGGGATAGTGAGTGCTCAGAAAAGGTTTCCTAAGTTTTAATAATTAGACGAGTCAGCCTATTATCAGCGGTCACTTCCAATGGCAGTATTATGGATGAACTTCGTCTGTATTCTGTTTCCTAATCTTCCCTTTGTGAGGAAAAATTATTCATGACTCTTCTTTTTAAAAAAATCTTCTAATTTGAAAATACATTTACAAGAAAGTAAAGAAACTCTGGGCTTCCCTGGTGGCTCAGCTGGCAGAGAATCCACCTGCAATGCGGGAGACCTGGGTTGGGAAGATCCCCTGGAGAAGGGAAAGGCTCCCCACTCCAGTATTCTGGCCTGGAGAATCCCATGGACTGTAAGTCCACGGGGTCACGAAGCATCGGACACAACTGAGTGACTTTCACTCTGTAAAAAAAGAAGAAACAGAGGCCTCATTGACATACAGTCAGGCGACCAGAAGGGGGAGCGTTCACACCCTGTGAGGACAGAAGAGCCCAAGAAAGAAGGAAGGAAAGACCCCTCTCCGAAAAGACAGCCGTGGAAAGCCGCGGACTCTGCTTCCCGGAGCCCTTCCCCGCTGTGCACAGCCAGCGGCTCTGAGGACAGTTTTTAAGGAATACAGGTTCAGGTGGGACTATCTCAGAGGAACCCAGGAGAACAGGAAGGGGAGTAGCAGCCCGGGGCGGGCAGGACCGGCTCCCGCCTCTGTGGGTCCCAGGGCGGACTTGAGCGCAGGACTCCACGCCGTGAGCCGCCCTGCGACGGCTGGGGCAGAGCGTGAACCGGGCGCGGCGCCCGCGGGACCCTGCCTGGGTCACAGGCCCGGGAAGCCAGGCCTGGGCCAGGGGCTAAGCGCCCCGAGAGTGCCGGGGGTGGTCCGAGCTCCCAGTCCACTGACCCACCTTCAGCAGGCGGGCAACGGGGCAGAGCATACCCTGCAGAGGACGGGCCTGCGCCTCCCCCAGACCCGGAGCAGGCCTGCCGGTTGCCCCCAGCTGGCCAGCGGGAGCTGCTCTCGCCCAGGGCAGGAGGCTGGGAGGCTGGGTTTTCCTCTCCCTGAGAAGCGCAGAGGCGGGCACGCCAGGCCCAGGGCTTCACACCCACTCTCCCTTTTCCATCCCTCACAAGCCCGTGTGCTTGGCACCGAAGAGCTATCTACTTAGATAAGGGCACTAGGCTTGCGGAGGCGGTGGTGGGCTCTGACTCAGCCGTTCTCTCTAAGGCTGGTGTTTTTAACCCTTTGCACTTGATTGCCTTTACTAGTTTGTTCTTGCACAAGAAGAGCCAGGGAGCACAACACACCCACACACACTCACACACACACTCTCACTCACACACACTCACACACACACACTCACACACACTCTCACACACACAGTCACACACACTCACACACACACTCTGACACACACACACTCACACACACACTCACACACATNCACACACACACTCACACTCACACACTCTCACACACATTCACACACACTGACACACACACACTGACACACACACTCGCACACACTCTCACACACACACTCACACACACACCCCCACACACACCCACACACGCACACTCACACACATTCACACACACTCTGACACACACACTCTGACACACACAGTCACACACACTCACACACACAGTCACACACAGTCACACACACTCATACACACACTCTCACTCACACACACACTCACACACACTCGCACACACACACTCGCACACACACACTCGCACTCACTCGCACAGACACACTCGCACACACACACACTCGCACACACACACACACACACTGACACACACACTCACACACACACTCACACACACTCTCACACACACTCACACACACACTGACACACACACACAGTCACACACACTCATACACACTCACTCACACTCGCACACACACACTCGCACACACACACTCGCGCACACACACTCGCACACACACACACTCGCACACACACTCACACACACACACACTGACACACACACTCACACACACACTCACACTCACACACTCTCACACACATTCACACACACTGACACACACACACTGACACACACACTCGCACACACTCTCACACACACACTCACACACACACCCCCACACACACCCACACACGCACACTCACACACATTCACACACACTCTGACACACACACTCTGACACACACAGTCACACACACTCACACACACAGTCACACACAGTCACACACACTCATACACACACTCTCACTCACACACACACTCACACACACTCGCACACACACACTCGCACACACACACTCGCACACACACACACTCGCACACACACTCTCTCTCACACACACTCACACACGTGCATGGTTTGCCAAATGAATTGCTTTATTCTGAAGAGTCAACCAGGAGTGTAGCTGCCACAGCAAAACGTGACATTGGACTTGAGGAGTGGACCGGTGGAAAAATTGCCTGCTTCCCAAGGAAGCAGAGTGGCGGGGTGTGTGGCTGGGCATCCACGCCCAGACTTGAGCGTCTCCTTCTGGACAGAGGCTTCTGTTTGGGGCGAGAAGACCTCCTGACTTGTGTCTAGGATGGGAGAGGGGATTTCCTTCATTTGCCAGGGAACGTGGCTAGGCTGGGCAGTGATGAGCTAAGTGGAAACTCAGCTTTAGGAGGCAAGGTGTCCAGGCTCAGGGGCTTTCAAGCAGGTGGGCGTACTCCCTTTGCGCTGATGGTTGCTGTAGTATTGGAGCTTTTTATTATAGGTCTTCTTGTTTCTTGCAGAACAAATGTTAGCTCCTTGATCACATTTGCACCATTGACATTTAAAGTAGGTCTGGTCCTCTAAAATCACAAGAAAATAAGCATGAGATGAGTGTGTGTGTGCCAAATCACTTCAGTTGGGTCCAACTCTTTATGACCCTATGGACTGTAGCCCCCCAGGCTCCTCTGTCCAAGGGATTCTCTGGGAAAGATACTGTCCTCCGGGGACCTTCCCGACCCAGAGAAGGAAGCTGAGTCTCCTGTCTCCTCTGTCGACAGGAAGATTCTTCACCACTCGTGCCCCCCAGGAAGAGCAAATACCAGATGGAGGTTTGTTAATATTCTAGGGTTTGTGTGGGAAACCTGGGGGACAGACACAGCCTGTGTTCTCCCAGGGTTTCCAGTCTGGGAAAAGCACCGACGTCCAGATATTTCTGACTGATGAATTGCTGCCTGCAGGAAGCCCACATCCCGTCCGATGGGGACAGCAGCAGCTGAGCACTGGGATTCTGTGAAAAGCTCTCTGTTAGCCCTTGTCTTTTCATCTGCATAGCTGTATTTTCAGATGCAAAGCCCCTGGCCCCTGTGTCGGGATGGTTCTTGACAGGTGTAAACCAGTCATGGTCGTTCCGGTTTCCTTGGTAGCTATTAGTGTAGGGGAAGCACGTGACCTTGCCCTGGCCAGTGAGCCACAAGGGAAAGCCTGCTGGGGCTTCCAGGGACGGTTAATTTCCTTTCAGAAAGAGAGACATGCAAAGGGAAGGCCTCGTCCATAGGGTGAAGCCACAACTCTTGGCGCTCTGAGCGTGCCTTAGCGTCACATTGCCAGCATGGCAGAGCGGCTAGGAAAGACTGGACTCTTGTCGACACAGCTGGGAAAGCTGCCCCGGTCCTGACACAGTGCCTCCCGTTCTTCTGTGGCAGGAAAGCCAGGCTTCCTCATTGTCGGAGCCTCTGTTAGTCGGGAATTTTGATGCTTGCTAGCTAGATCCTTCTAAGGGCACATAACTCTATGGAAAGGTCATGACAAGGAGATAAAATTTCTGATTTGGGGGAACTCAGGCTGTTGGGGAATAGTCCGTGGTGTCTGAAAACTGCACTCATGGGTCAGCTGTCTGGGGCACTGGGAAATCCCTTGCAGCCACCATGCCATCGCCCTTCTCTCCTTCAAGCAAACTTGCTCTAGATGGTGGTCTACATTTCTTAGCTCTGCTTCACTTCCCGCCCACCTCCCAACCCGCTCTAATCTGGCTTTGTCCTCACAGTCTCATGGAAACAGCCCCCACTGAGCCCTCAGCGGTCTTTGTGCCTCTAAATCCAAGGAGCCTGCTCAGCCCTTATCCTGGATGACCCTTCCGTTAAACCAGCTGCTGTTAATCCTCTCCTCCTGGCCAACTCCTTGACCTTCTTGGCCTGTCTCCTCTCTCTCTGTCTTCTCTCTCTTCTTTCTGGGCCTTTAAGCATCAAATGAAGCATCAAATGGGGGGCGGGGTACGTCCAGCTCTCTTATCTCTGCGGCCGCCTCCTGAATCTGTGTCCAGACCTTCCCTTGAGCTTCCAGTTCCTTCATCCAGCTGCCTGCTGCCTATCTCCCCGGGTATTCTGGAAGCTTCCAAACTCAACATGCTCCCTATGGAACTCCTCCTGCTCTCTCTTTCCAGGCCCTCCTCAGTTGTACGACTGACACAGTCGTAGAACCAACCAACAATCCCACTCCACCAACAAGCTCTGTTGATTCTATCTCAAAGATATCTTGATAGTACTTTCCACCTCTTGCATCCTGACCACCACTGCTATAGGTCAAGCTCTTCCTGTCTCTTTTCTGCATCATGACAGTGTCACCCTCCCCTGCTGTCTCCATCCACCCTCAGCCGGAGCAAGTCCTCTGAAATGCACGTCTGGTCGTGGCACTCCTTTCCCCAAGAGCTCACTAATTCTTTAGGACAAAATGTAAGTAGAACCTGACACCTTTTTTTCTCTCCAGCATTATTGCTCTCCACTCCGTCTCAGCCTCGCGTTTCCCTCCCGCAGCAGGGAACTGCTACAGCCCCCTCTGGCCCCTGGACCCTGCTGTGTCGTCTTGGTGGGGTGCCCCAACCCTCCTTCCCCTTGACTCCTCTGCGTCTTGAGGCTGCAGCTTGGAGGTCACCATTCTGAGGAGCCTTCCTCGCCCCCCAGGCTGTGTTCAGAGCCCCGCCCTTGTCCTTACTGTGTATCAGTCTGCTGTGTTGTACTTTCCTTTTCTTTACTTCCCACTCAACTGTGAGCCCCCTGAAGGTGAAGGTGAAGTCGCTCAGTCGTGTCCGACTCTTTGCGACCCCGTGGACTGTAACCTACTAGGCTTCTCCGTCCATGGGATTCTCCAGGCAAGAATACTGGAGTGGATTGCCATTTCCTTCTCCTTCTCTCTCCTTGAGCCCCCTGAGGCAGAGACCTTTGTATCCAGCTCTGGTGCCAAGTACAGCGAGCACAGGAAAATAAACAGAGGAGGCTGGGAACTATGGAAATGAACAAACAGAATATAACAAATGAACAAAGGGGTCTGGGTGCAGTCGGTAGGACTTGTTCTTACCACAGGTGATTCGGCCATGGCAACGACTTTATATTTCAGGGACGTGGTGCCACACCCGCGACTCTGCAGCTTTCTGCACCACCGGTCATGCGTCCAACAGCACCTGTGACAAGACCGAGTTATCGGGGCTGCCTCCCCACACTCCAGGGGGCCCGGTGCCCCGTGGCCTCTGCCCCCACTTGGGAGAGACCCAGGGACATGGAAACAGTTTAGAGCACAGTTTCCACCAGGTTGGCTGGTTTTTCAGCCGGAACTCCCTGGAGTTCTTTGACGATGGCATGAGCCTTCAGCTCCCACCCCAGCTGGGGCCACAGGTGGGCAGAGGGCTGGTCTTACCATGTGGTCTCACCAATCTCTTGCATCCTTGGGGGTTCCTCTGTCACCCATTCCACAGTAGCCGCCGCAGGCACCATAACTGAACAGGGTCCCTTTCCTGTTGTGTGCTTGATCATTGTCCTCAAATCCACCGCATCTCCATGGACCTTCAGGAGGATTGGAAGGAGGATGCCTGGTGATGGGGCCTGGGACAGTGCGCACTCCTCTGCCTCTCCTTGCCAACCCCTTTCCCCTCCCCACAGAGAGGGGGCCAATGCAGTGGGAAGAGAGCCTTGGGATTGAAAGTGCCTCCCTCCCTGGGCTGTTCTCCTTCTGGTTTAGGGTCAGCTCTTACCAAAGGCCATGATCACTGCGAGCAGCAGGAGGGTCTTCATGTTGAGGGTTCTGTGGGGGAGAAATACAGATAGGACGGCCTAGACGCCTCTTCCAGGGGAATACTAACTTCTGCCCAGAATACTACTGTCCTGCTCACATTCAACAGTTCAGATGAAGAGAGTATTTAAAGAACTCGCAGACCTGCTTCTCAATCCAGGCAGGTCCAGCGTGACTGCTTTCATCAGACACAGAGTACACGTGGAGGGGGCGCTTCCCAGCTTTGGTAAACATTTCACTGCTCAAGACCACCCCTTGCCCCATGAAACCCTGACACCTTCATGATTCTCATTTGAATAAGTGTTCCTGGAAGGCTGTGACCAGGCCATCAGAAGAAACTTGGAGGTCTCTAAGATCTAAGCTGTGTGTTCCCCATTAGATATATCTTATCACCCTCCACACTGGAGTCAAGGCTTGGGAATTCCACTCATAGAGTCGGATCCATAGTGTTTTTCTCCAGAAATAAAGCATCATCCTCTTTTTGAACCCTTACACAGGTACATACACAAACACACATCTACTCACGCACACACACATGTATACGCGCACACACACGCAGTCTTGAGCTCATCTACTAGTGTAGATATTCTTTTACATAATTTATTCACGTACGCACATAGCACACTTGTGCACACCACACCCTCTTGTCTCACCAAATCAAGCCTGTGCAGTCTTGCACTCACATGGACACACGTGGACATCACAGCCACTCTGGAAGGCGGCCAGTGATCAGGGGCTGGGTTTTCATTTCTGGCTATTTACTTAGAGGATCCTGAGTTGGTGGCTCCAAGTGACTGCCTTGTTTATTCCTGGCTCCAGCCAAATAGCTGATCCTTCTGGGAGCTGGTGATTAGTGGGGTAGGGGACGGGTGGGGATACCACCGGTTCCTGGACTCAGAGTTTGAAAAGCCACTGCCCCTAGCCAATCCTCTTCTCCCCCCTCTCATCAGCAGCACAGAACTGAGGGTTTTTCCATCCTATGTGCCATTAGCTGATGCCAAAACTGAAGATTATTTTGTCATCTTTCCTGTGGTTCTCTCTCTGAGTGAATAAATTCCCATAACCGGGTCTGGGTGTGACCCTCCTGAACCCAGTTCCAGGGAAAGGGCAAGGGCCATCTGCTGCTGACCAAGGATTTTTCCTTTCTGCTGCTAAATACGCCAGTTGGGAATAAAAAGCAGGGCAGTTGGTGTTATTCATTCATTCCATAAACCAGTCATTCAAGAAGTACCTGCTAAGCCTCCACAAAGTGCCAGGGCCCCCGTGAACCTCTCAGGAGGTGAGGAGAACTTGTCCCGCCCGCAGGGACCTGGGCAGGGAAAGAACTGCCCCGGGGCAGGTGGCCCCTTTCCTGCGACTTGGACAGCACTTCCACCTTCTTTCTCCCCTCTCTTCTCCTCGCCTCCCCCTGCCCAATCCGGAAAAAGCCAGAGGGCGCTTTGGAACGTCCCCTCCAAGTATTGCCGCCCTTCGTCTCCAGTCCTTACGCATTTGGAGTTGAAGCTGGTAGGCATTCCTGGGGTCTACTGCTCTTTCTTCTTCAGCCTCAGACAGACAGTGACTCTGTTTCCAGAACAGATGCCTTTTTCAAGCCCTTCTCCACTGCTAAGAATTTAGCTGCGATGGCTTTCAGTTAACACTTCCCAACACCCATCCCTCAAAAGGCAGAGAGCAGAGCCGGTGATGCCCATCCCCTTTCTGGCTGGTTCCCCACCTTCTCCAGCCCCTGCTCCAGGTTAGGCCCTGGAGACTGAACCTGGTCAGGAAAATGTGGGTATCAGTGCTGACGACCACGCCAGGCTGCAATGAGGTAAATGTGTGTGCAATGCCCCAGGCTTTCTCTGCCCCCTCATGTTGAAACCAGAAGCTGGAGGCAGCTTGGATCCCTCTGTCACAGCATGGGGGACACCTGTTGGAGAAAGGCCCGCAGACCCTCAGTGATCTTTGCCTGGGTGAGAAATACAAGTTTCTGGTGCTAAACAGCTGATCTTTGAGATCAGTGACGAGGAAAAGTGTTGCACAGCACTCTTAACCCCTTAAAAAGCAGTGTTGTGGCCAGACCAGACCGTACGGTTATTACTACTGCAAGACACCCTTCAGCCATGATCATCAGAAAACTGAGAGAATAAAAGTTTATTACTTACAGGACCTGGAAGTTACACCGCGCACCTGGGACCCCACAGGGAGGTCAGGCCCAGAAAGAGAGCTGGAGATCTTGGGTCTGGGGTTCTGCTTTTATTGGGGTTGAGGGTGGGGGCCCAGGGTTTTGTGTGCTCACTCTTTGCTGGTGGATTTAAACCATGTGAGTGGAACTGTAAAGTGCTGCTGCTGCTAAGTCACTTCAGTTGTGTCCGACTCTGTGCGACCCCATAGACGGCAGCCCACGAGGCTCCCCTGTCCCTGGGATTCTCCAGGCAAGAACACTGGAGTCGGCTGCCATTTCCTTCTCCAGTGCATGAAAGTGAAAAGTGCTAGAAGAGGGAAAACAAGTGGCCCGAAAGATTAACCGAAATCTCCAATACAAAGGAGCCTTAGGGGGAAGCAACATGGCCCTTTATGTAGTCATGTGGCTGGCAAGGTGTTTATTCTAGATAGCCGTCTTTGAAGTGGGTGCCTGGCAATCAGAAGATTTCAGGCACTAATCAAAGGTTGTCAGGCCCCAGGCAAAGGTCATCAGGCACTTAATTTAAAAAAAAAAAAAACAAATCCCGAAACAACTGTCAGGATGTTACGGAACTGAGGTCCGGCTGCTTGCCACTTAAAAGGCCACGAAGAGGAGAGGTTGGCGGAGAGCTTGCTTTCTGTTGGATGCTGACAACGGGGTGGGGGTAGGGTGCCGAGGGCGGACGCCTGTCCAACAGACAATCAGCTATACGCTTTTACAGAGAGAGGGAGAGGGCTACATGCAGAAACTGCACAGTCAGCTCTCAGAGTCATCGTGAAATTGGCCACTGGTGGTCTCACCAGCATCATCTGGATTGTTTTAGGTACAGTTTATCTTTTGTAGTCAAAGAGATAGTTTTTCCAGTAATCATGTGTGGATGTGAGAGTTGTACCATGGAGAAAGCTTGAGTGCCGAAGAATTGATGCTTTTGAAGTGTAGTGCTGGAGAAGATTCTTGAGAGTCCCTTAGATTGCAGGGAGATCAAACCAGTCAATCCTAAAGGAAATCACCCTGAAGGTTCATTGAAAGGACTGATGCAGAGGTTGAAGATCTGATACTTGGGTCATCTGGTGCCAAAAGCTGTTCAGTTCAGTTCAGTAGCTCAGTCATGTCCGACTCTTTGTGACCCCATGGACTGCAGCGCACCAGGCTTCCCTGTCCGTCACCAACTCTCATAGCTTACTCAAACTCAAGTCCATTGAGTTGGTAGTGCCATCCAACCATCTTATCCTCTGTCATCCCCTTCTTTCCTGCCTTCAGTCTTTCCCAGCATCAGGGTCTTTTCAAATGAGTCAGTTCTCCACATCAGATAGCCAAAGTATTGGTGTTTCAGCTTCATCATCAGTGCTTCCAATGAATATTCAGGACTGATCTCCTTTAGGATGGACTGGTTGGATCTATTGCAGTCCAAGGGACTCTCAAGAGTCTTCTCCAACATCACAGTTTAAAAGCATCAGTTCTTCAGTGCTCAGCTCTCTTTATGGTCCAACTCTCACATCTATACATGACTACTGGAAAAGCCATAGCCTTGACTAGACGGACCTGTTTTGGCATAGTAATGTCCCTGCTTTTTAATATGCTATTTAGGTTGGTCATAACTTTTCTTCCAAGGAGCAAGCCTCTTTTAATTTCATGGCTGTTGTCACCAAGTGCAATGATTTTGGAGCCCCCAAAATAAAGTCTGTCACTGTTTCCATTGTTTCTCCATCTATTTGCCACTAAGTTATGGGACCCAGATGCCATGATCTTAGTTTTCTGAATCGTGACTTTTAAGCCAATGTTTTCACTCTCCTCTTTCACTTTCATTAAGAGGCTCTTTAGTTCTTCTTCACCTTCTGCCATAAGGATGGTGTCATCTGCATATCTGAGGTTATTGATATTTCTCCTGGAAATCTTGATTCCAGTTTGTGCTTCGTCCAGCCCAGTGTTTCTCATGATGTACTCTGCATATAAGTTAAAGAAGCAGGATGACAATATACAGCCTTGATGTACTCCTTTCCCAGTTTGGAACCAGTCTGTTGTTCAATGTCCAGTTCTAACTTTTGCTTCTTGACCTGTATACAGATTTCTCAGGAGGCAGGTCAGATGGTCTAGTAGTCCCATCTCTTAAAGAATTTTCCACAGTTTGTTGTGATCCACACAGTCAAAGGCTTTGGCATAGTCAATAAAGCAGAAATAGATGTTTTTCTGGAACTCTTACTTTTTCAGTGATCCAGCGGATGTTGACAATTTGATCTCTGGTTCCTCTGCCTTTTCTCAATCCAGCTTGAATATCTGGATGTTCATGGTTCACATACTGTTGAAGCCTGGCTTGGAGAATTCTGAGTATTACTTTTCTAGCATGTGAGATGAGTGCAATTGTGCAGTAGTTTGAGCATTCTTTGGCATTGCCTTTCTTTGTGATTGGAATGAAAACTGATCTTTTCCAGTCCTGTGGCCACTGCTGAGTTTTCCAAATTTGCTGGCATCTTGAGTGCAGCACTTTTGTAGCATCATCTTTTAGGATTTGAAATAGCTCAAGAATTCCATCACCTCTACCAGCGTTGTTCATAGTGATACTTCCTAAGGCCTACTTGACTTCTAGGTGAGTGATCATACCGTCGTGATTACCCGGGTCATGAAGATCTTTTTTGTATAGTTCTTCTGTGTATTCTTGCCATCTTCCGGAGAAGGCAATGGCACCCCACTCCAGTACTCTTGCCTGGAAAATCCCATGGGTGGTTTCGGGTGAGGCAAGTTATTTTTCACTTAACTGCAAAAGGGTAAGTTGAGGATGAGTGCCTTTGGCCAGAAGTCATTTCGGTGACTAGTCCCCTTGGAAGCTGAACTGTAGCGAATACACGTAAACCTGTCTCTTATACACATCTAGATGTGTATAAGAGACAGGACTGGAAGGCTGCAGTCCATGGGGTCGCGGAGAGTGACTTCACTTTCACTTTTCGCTTTCATGCATTGGAGAAGGAAATGGCAACCCACTCCAGTGTTCTTGCCTGGAGAATCCCAGGGACTGGGGAGCCTGGTGGGCTGCCAGCTATGGGGTGGCACAGGGTTGGACACGACTGAAGTGACTTAGCAGCAGCCATCTTCAGTGCTGAATATTCATTGGAAGAACAGATGTTGAAGCTGAAGCTCCAATACTTTGGCCACCTGATGGAAAGAGCTGACTCATTGGAAAGATCCTGATGCTGAGAAAGATTGAAGACAGAGGAAGGGGACGACAAAGATGAGATGGCTGGATGGCATCACTGACTCAATGGACATGAGTTTGAGTAAACTCCGGGAGTTGGTGATGGACAGGGAGGCCTGGCGTGCTGCAGTCCATGGGGTTGGAAAGAGTTGGACACGACTGAGTGACTGCCCTGAACCTATCTATACTGACTCATAACCATTTCAGGCGACATTCATCTTGAAGATACTAGATCTTGAAGAGCTAGACCAATGTGAAGTGTTGACCACCAAACTGGTCCCCACCAAATTCCTGCACTGAATCCTGACCTTCCTTAGGACCTCAGGATGTCTTTGGGAATACAGTCTTTATGGAGGTGATGAGTTAGGATAAGGTTATTAGGGTGGGCCTAATGCAGGATGACTGGTGTCTTCAGAAGAAGCAGAAGTTTCGACAAAGACATACATCTTCACTGGGAGAATTCCACATGAAAGTGAAGGCAGAGATCGAGGTGGCGATGCGTCTATACACCAAGGAAGCATAAAGATGGCCAGTGTCCCCAGATACTGGGGAGAGTAAGGAACAGACCCTCCCCCACGGACCGCAGAAAGAAACCAACCTTGCTGGCATCTCGATCTTAGAGTTCAGGTCTCCAAAAATAAGAGCCCAGAAATTTCTATCGCTTGAGCTACTCAGGCTGTGGTACCTGGTACAAATTCCTAGGAAATAAAAAAACCTCCAGGGATCTCTGTGGGTCCTTGCAATCTGGGGTTTGAAGACGAAGAATGCCCCTGCCATTTCAGTAAAAAGAGGATGGTGTGGCCACCAAGCCAGCAGCCGCCCCTGACAGTGCCCCCGAGGGGGTTTGGGTTGGAGGGAAACAGGATACCGGCCCCAGGTAAGTAAGGTGTATATCACAGGAATGACTGCATTAAGCCCAGATTCTTGCCTCTTTTAATACATAGAAAAGTGCCAAATTCGTTAACTTGAGATACCTGGTTTTCCTCTAGCTGGCAGATATCTTTTGATGTGAACTACATGGGCTTTTTTTGGGTTGTTGTTTGTTTGCCTTTTTTGCAAAAATTCCTGTATATCCTGGTTCCTCCCTTGCCCCTGAGGACAGTCTTCAGACCTCCCTGAGAGACTGTATCCAGGCTGAAGTCCTCAGTAAAGCCCCCAGTAAAGCGTAACTCTGAATCTTTAGGTTCTGCATTTTTTTTCCATCTATATTTTTGCTCCCATGGCCATTGGATTTAGGCCTACTTGAAGTTCAGAGGTGATGGGCTAGACCTTCGCCTTTTATTAAGCACTTCAATTTCGGAATACTGCTGTTTCAGTGGCAGGCAAACTGCCCGCCCCCGTGTATCCTGGGGGCCCCTGGTATCACGTCCGGGTCCCCGCAGTCAAGGACTCTGGTGGTGTCACAGACTGCCTCTCCTTTTCCATCTTTCAGGGTTTTCCCTAAGAATTCAAAATTCACTGTCTGGTTTCTCGTTCAGCCTCCTTCATCCAAGCACTAATTTTAGCACTTGGAGTACATTAGTGAAAAACAAAAATACTCTCACGGGGCTTACATTGTGGTGGCGAGAGAGACAATAAAAGAAAGGGACGATAGGTGAGCAATACGCAGCTGGCCCTCGAGAGACACGGCGGTTCGAGGTGCCAGCCTCTACACAGTCACAAGTGTGCACCCAACGTTACAGTTTGCTCTCGGTGTCAACGATTCCCATATATGTCAATTCAACTAACCTTGGATTATGTGTTACTGTAGTGCCTATTTATTGAAAAAAAATTCCTGGTATAAGTGGAATCCAAATCCTTGTTGTTCAAGAGTCAACTGTGATTTTGAGAATGAGTTGCCAAGGGATGGATGAGGGGCAGGGATAGCTAGGGAGTTTGGGATGGACAGGTACACACGGCTATGTTTAAAGTGGGTAATCAACAGGGACCTCCCCTGTAGCACATGAAACTCAGCTCACTGTTGTGTGGCAGGCTGGATGTGGAGGGGGGAGTTTTGGGGGAGAATGGATGCATGTATATGTAGGGCTGCTCACCTGAGACGCTCACAACGTTATTTATTAATCAGTTATACACCAACAGAAAATGAGAAGGTAAAAAAAGAGTCAACTGTGGAATATGAGGTGGTGACGAAGCAAGAGGGAACGAGGCAGCAGTGATGGGTGGGGGTGGCGGGAGTGTCACGGGGAAGAAGGCTTTACACGGGATGGACTTGCTCACACAGGACAATCAGCACTCAGAAAAGTTTTCTGAAGCTGTTGATAATTAGAAGTGTCAGCCTATTATCAGTGGCTGCTTCCAATATCAGGAACATGGTTGAACTTTTTCTATACTCTGTTTCCTAACTTTTTCTTTACTCTGCTTTTTAAAGAAATTAATTTGAAAATACATTTACAAAAGGAAGTGTCAGTTGCTCAATCGTGTCCAACTCTTTGCAACCCATGAACTCTAGCCCGTCAGGCTCCTCTGTCCATGGAATTCTCTAGGTAAGAACACTGGAGTGGGTGCCATTCCCTTCTCCAGGGCATCTTCCCAACCCAGGGATCAAACCCAGGTCTCCTGCAGTGAAGGCAGATTCTTTACTATCTGAGGCACCAGGGAAGCCCCAAAGTGAAAGTATTAGTCACTCAGTCGTGTCTGATTCTTTGCGACCCCACGGACCGTAGCCCATCAGGCTCCTGTGTCCATGGGATTCTCCAGGCAAGAATACTGGAGTGGGTAGTCATTTCCTTCTCCAGGGGATCTTCCTGACCCAGGGATTGGACTCGGTTCTTCTGCATTGCAGAAAGATTCTTTACAGTCTGAGGCACCAGGGAAGCCTACAAAAACAAAGTTATGTAACAAATGAATTAACAGAAACCTCAATCAAATACTCTCAGGGGACCAAAAGGGGGCGTTATCACATCCTGTAAGGATAGAAGACCCCCAGTGGGAAGAAGGGAAGACTCTCATCCTTCCTGGTAAGGACTCGGCCCGTGAAAAGCCATGGACTCTTTGCTTCCTAGAGCGCTTCCCCACTGTACACAGCCAGTGGCTCTGGTGACGATTATTAAAGACTTCTGGTCCAGGTGGGGATATCCGAGAGGCACCCTAGATCAGAAAAGTGGAAACGGCTGTGAGGGCAGGACCGGCTACTGAATCTGTGGGTCCCCGTGCAGAGTGAAATGCAGGATTCCACGTCATCAGCAACTTGGGACGGCTGGACAGAGCTGTAGACTAGGCGCAGTGCCCACTGGGACTCCACCCGGGTCGCAAGGCCAGGAAGCCAGCCCTGGGTGAGGGGACAAATGCCCTGAGAGCGCCACTGGTGGCCAGTGTTACACTGGCCCACCTCTGGGCCGGCAATATAGGAGAAGAACGTATCTCACGGAAGGCTTGGACTCTAGACGCCCAGACGCCAGGAACAGCACTTCCGTTTTTGCCCAACAGGCCAGCAGGAGCTGCCCTTACTCAATGTGGGAGAGGAGGAAGGCTGGGTTTTGCGTGTGATGGTGAGAGAGGCAGGCATGTCAGGCCCAGTGCCTCATCCTTTATCACTTTTATTCTCCAACAAGCCTGTGCACTGGGCACCAAAGTGACCCCTACTTAGGTGAGGTTGCTAAGGCTCAGGGAAATGGCGTTGGTGGGGATTTGACTCGGCCAGTCTGACACTGAAGCTTGTGTTTTCAAATACTTGCACTACCGTACTAGCACTAATATGTTCTCACACTAGAAGGGCCTGGGGTGGTGTGTGAGTGCCTACACCCAGGTGTGCATGAGTACAGAGACAAATACACACATATGCACACAATTTGCCAAGTGAATTGCTTTATTCAGAAGAGCCAGCCAGGGGTGTAGCTGCTGCAGTTAAACACGACTTTGGACTTGAAGGAGAGTGGAAAATGAGGGAAATTCCTGCTGTCCAAAGAAGCAGAGGAAAGGGGCCGGTATACACACCCAGACCTTGAGCTTCTCATTCTGGACGGAAGGTTTCTCGTCTGGGGAGAGAAGGGCTCCTGGCTGGTCCCTAGGGTGGGCGGGGGCTTTTCATTCATTTGCCAAGGAACAAGGCTAGGGTAGGCAGTCGGGCGCTAGGGAAGGAAACAGCATCTGGTGGTGAGGCTTCCAGGATGAGCGGCCCTCAGCACTTGGGGGCAGCCCCTCGGCACCGAAGCTTGTTGTAGAAGCGGAACTTCTTATCGTAGGTCTTCAGGTTTGTTGCAAAGCAACTGGCAGCTATTTTATCACATTGACACACTTGACTCTTGCAATCATCCGTATCCTCTAAATCACAATAAATAAACAGAATGGATGTTCGTTAATAGTCTATGGATTTTTATGGGAATTCTTGGGGGAAAGACAGCTCCTGTTCTCCCAGGGTTTCTAGTCTGGAACAAGCACTGATGTCCAGATATTTCTGACTGATGAGGAGGCAGAACTCCTGCCCTCAGGAAGCCCACACCCAGTCTTAGGGGGTACCAGCAGTCATGCACTGGGGTGCTGTGAAAAGCTTTGCTGTTAGGCACGATCTTTCTTCTCCCCAGCAGATGTGTTCGGGTCTGTAGCCCCTGGCCCTGGGCTCTGGGAATGGGTCTGGACGGGTGAAAGCCAGTCATGGTCGTCCCTGTTTCCTTTGTGGTGGTTGGTGTCTGGGGAGCACGGGCTCTTGCCCCGACCAGGGAGCCCCAGGGGAAAGTCTGAGGGGCACCTCCCGGAAGGACGAATTTCCTCTCTCAGAGAGAAAGATGTGCAAAGGGAAAGCCTCTTCTGTGGAGTGAAGCCGTAACTCTCGGAGCCCTAGGCTGTGCCTTGGAATCACACTGCCGACGTGGCAGCGCAGCAGGCTGGGGAAGGCCTGGATCCCTGGCAGCACAGCTGAGGAGCTGCCCTCGCAGTGGCACTGCCCTCTCCCAGGCTCTCACAGGAGACTCAGACTTCCTCACTCTCTGCGCCCCTGTTAGGTGGGCATCCAGAGCCCTGTGGCCGGTATGATGGGAAGGCATGATTTCTGATCTTAGAGACGTCAGGCTGCTGAGGAATAGCCTGTCATTTCTCAGAATCTCACTCATGGGTCAGCAGGTCTGGGCACTAGGCAATCCCTTCCCGCCACCACCCATCTCTCTCCTCCCCTCCACAGCCAAACTTGCTCCAGAACTTTGTCTACACTCACGACCTCTCTTCACTTCCCACCCACCTTCCAACCCGCTCTAATCTGGCTTTGCGCTCACAGATCCATGGGAGCAACTCCCACTGAGGTCCTCAGGGGTCGTTCTGCCTGTGACCCCAGGAGCCCGGCCAGCCCTCAT
>SJYX01007324.1:65680-75938 GCA_006410675.1 Oreotragus oreotragus
CTTTCATCTTGAAGATACAACTTCCTTGACGAGCTAGACCTGTGTTAAGGGTTGACTCGTGAAGCCGCCAAATTCCTACGTTGAATTCAGACCTCCAATAAGACCTTAGGATGTGACTCTATTTTCAAAGAGGGTCTTTGTGGAGGTGATGAGTTAGGATAAGGCTGTTAGGGTGGATCTAATGCAGGATGACTTGGAGAAGGAAATGGCAACCCACTCCAGTACTCTTGCCTAGAGAATCCTGTGGACAGAGGAGCCTGGTGGGCTGCTGTCCATGGGGTCGCACAGAGTCGGACACGACTGAAGCGACTTAGCAGCAGCAGCAGCAGCAGCAATGCGGCATGACTAGTGTCTTTAGAATGAGGGGAAGTTTGGACAGAGAGACACGCATACGTGTTCACTGGGAGGGTTCCATGTGAAGGTGAAGGCCAAGATCAAGGGGGAGATGCTTCTATCCACAGGGGAACCCTAAAGATGGCCAGGTCACCACCAGAGCCTGGGGAGAGGAAGGAACAGACCCTCCTGACAGACCTCAGAAGGGACCAACCTTGCTGGCACCTTGGTCTTAGACTTCTGGACTCCAGAACTGAGAGAACAGATATTTCTGTTGTTTAAGCAACTCAAGTCGTGGTACCTGGTACAAATTCCTCGCAAATTAATATAACATCTGGGGATCTCTGTGGGTTTTGGCAATCTGGGGTCTGTGGACAAAGAATGCCCCCTGCCATCTCAGTAAACCAAGGATGGGGTGGCCATCAAGCCATCAGCCACCCCTGACAGAGCATCCCGAGGGGACTCAGGGCGGAGACAAAAAGAGGATACTGACGCTAGGTTAGGTAAGGTGCATACCACAGAAGTGGTTTCATTAAACTCTTTTTAAGGTAATTAGTTAATTTACTGGCTGTGTTGGGTCGTCCTTGCTGGGCGCAGGCTTTCCTAATCGTGGCGAGTGGACGCTGCTCTTTGCTGCGGTGAGCCGGCTTCCCAGTGTGGCGCCTTCTCTGGCTGCAGAGCGCAGGCTCTAGGCAAGTGGACTCCGGAGGGGGCTCCCGGCCTCTCGAGGGACTGACGTAGCTGCGGCTGTGCTCAGGCTTAGCTGCTCCCCAGCATGTGGGCTCTCCCTGGACCAGGGATTGACCCCACATCCCCTGCAGTGGCAGGTGGACTGTAGCCAATGGACCGCCAGAGAAGACCAAGGCCAGACTCTTGCATCTGCCCACACAGAGAAAAGCGCTAAATCCAGCAACTTGAGATGTCTGGGTTTCTTTAATTAACAGTAAGTTTTTGACGTTTTACTACCTGTTTGGGGTGTATGTGTGTGTGTGTGTTTTCCCCAAAGCCCCTGTATATCCTGGCTCCTCCCTCGTCTCTCAGCACTATCCTCAGAGCTACCTGAAAGGCTGCATCCAGGCTGAAGCCCTCAGTAATGCCCCAAGTAAAACAATTCTCAAGATTTAGGTTCTGCCTTTTTTTTTTTTTTTTAGTCAACAGACTTTTTACTCTCCTGGCCATTTGTTTCAGGCATACACGAAGCTTCAGAGGTGATGGGCTAGACTGTGGCCTCTTGTTAGGCACCTCGCTTCAGAATATCGTCGTTCGACGGCAAGCAGTCTGGTCCCCTCCATGTATCCTGGCGGCCCCTGGTATCGCGTCCAGGCCCCAGGCCCCAAAGGCCCTGGTGATGTCGCACACACACTGCCTCTCCTTTCCTCATCTTTTCAAGATCTCCCTGAAGAACTCAACGTCCATGATTTGGCTTCTGGTCTAGCCACCTTCATCCAAGTGGCTGCAGATGGTAAAGAATCTGCCTGCAATGCAGGAGACCTGGGGTCAGTCCCTGAGTTGAGAAGATCCCCTGGAGAAGCGAATGGCTACCCATTCCAGTATTCTTGCCTGGAGACTTCCATGGGCAGAGAAGCTCGGTGTGCTACAGTCTATGTGGTGGCAAAGGGCTGGACATGGCTAAGCAACTAACACTTTCACTTTCCAGCCACCTTCACCCAAAGACCAATATATTTATCTGTGTTTATTTAAGAGGATACTCTTTACAAATACGTTTTAAAATATTTGTTTGCATTTCTTTATCCGGCAGCCCCAGGTCTTGCATGCTGAGGCGTGCGGGACCCTTGCTGTGGCCCGGGCAGTCTGTTCATCTGTAGCACGTGAACTCTGACTTGAGGCGTGTGGGATCTAGTTCCCTGACCAGGGACTGAACCCGGCCCCTGCATTCAGAGAGTGCAGTCTTAGCCACTGGGCCACCAGGGACATCCCCCAAGGATTAATTTAAGCACTTCGAGTACATCAGTGAAGCGGTAAAAATTCTCTCCTCTCATGGCGCTTACCTTTTGGTGGAGAGAGACAGACAATGAAACAGAAGACACAATAGATAAGTGAGACACAGCTGATCCTTGAACAGCATAGGGATTAGGCATGCTGACCTCCACACAGTCAAAAATCTGGGCATAACTTTATAGTTACTGTGCATAGCTTTTAATATCTTATACTCCCCATATGTATAGAGTCAATCAACCTCAGATTATGTGTTACTGAAGTGCAGTTACTAAATTTACATATTTTTATGGAAAAATAATCCATGTGTAACGGGACCTGCAGAATTCAACTCTGCTGTTCAAGAGTCAGCTGTAGAAATTTAGCTGGTGATGAGCAAGAGGAAAGAGATGGATGAGATGAAGCAGGAGCGTGAAGATGGCTGCTACTTTACGTGGGATGGATGTGCTCGGACGGGACAGTCAGTGCTCAGAAAAGCTTTCTTGTGTTATTAACAATTAGAAGAGTCCACCTTTCATCAGCGGTTGCTTCCGATATCAGGATTATTTATGGCTGGACTTTTTCCTGTACTCTCTGGTTCCCAATCTTTCCTTTCTAAGGAAAAGTTCCTCATTACTTTTTTTTTTTTTAAATACTAATTTGGAAATACATTTACAGGAAAGTTGTGTAAGAAATGAATAAATAGAAATTTCAGTGAAACTGAGTTGGGCAGCCAGAAGGCAGAGCTTTCACACCCTGTAGGGAAAGCAGAGCCAGATAGGAAGACGGAAACACTCCTCTTCCTTCGTGGTAAGACCCAGCCAAGGAAAAGCCAGGGACACTTTGTTTCCTATAGCCCTTCCCAACTTCCCTTTTACCGCTACAGAAGAGTTCTCCTCTCCTTACTGTGGAGGGACTTGCATGTGCTGCCTCAAGGTTGTAGACCCCGAGTTATTCTCTGCTGATCCCAAATAAGCCCACCACTGCTGGAAAAATATCTGACAGTCTAGGTCTTTGTTTCAGGTCAACAGTTGCAAACGTAGAATTCCTATATCCCCCTCATCCCCTGAATGTTAACATTCTGTGTGTAGCCATGGTACAATTGTGGAAACCAGAAAATGGGCCTTATTAGCTAATATACAGCCCTTATTTGAATGTCGTCTGTTTTCCTATTAGCATCTTTTTTCCCAGATTCCACCCAGGATCCCAGCACATGTGGTTTTTAGGGCTCCTATGTCTCTTTTGATCCGTGAGAGCTCCTTTGTCTTTCTTTGCTTCTTGAGGCCTTGAGACTTCTGAAGAGCACTGCTAAGGCATTTTAGAGTGTTCCTCCATTTACGTTTGTCTGATATTTCTCATGATCAGAATGAAGTTATGCATTTTTTGGCAAGAATATCATAGAAATGATATTGTACCCTTCTCAGGAGATCTAATCTATGGTACGTGATACTGAGAGCTCTCATTACCATTTAAAAAAATATTTCTTTATTTTTAATTGATTAATGATAGCCTTACAATGTCATACATCAACACGAATTAACCACAGGGGTACATATGTCCCCTCCCTCTTGAAACTCCTTCCCACCTCCCGCCCAGTCCCACTCCTCTAGGTTATCACAGAGCCCCAGTTTGAGTTCCATGAGTCATGAATCCCAAAGAAAGGCGATGCCAAAGAATGTTAAAACCACCGCACAATTGCACTCATCTCTCATGCTAGCAAGGTCATGCTCAAAATTCTCCAAGCCAGACTTCAGCAGTATGTGAACCATGAAATTCCAGATGTTCAGGCTGGATTTAGAAAAGGCAGAGGAACCAGAGATCAGATTGCCAACATCTGTTGGATCATCAGAAATAGCAAAAGAGTTCCAGAAAAACATCTACTTCTGTTTCATTGACTATGCCAAAGCCTTTGATTGTGCAGATCACAATAAACTGTGGAAAATTCTGAAAGAAATGGGACTATCAGACCGCCTGATCCACCTTCTGAGAAATCTGTATCCAGGTCAAGATGCAACAATTAGAACTGGACATGGAACACAGACTGCTTTCAAATAGGGAAAGGAGTATGTCAAGGCTATATGTTGTCACCCTGTTTATTTAACTTCTATGCAGAGTACATCATGAGAAACGCAGGACTGGATGAAGCACAAGCTGGAATCAAGATTGCCGGGAGAAATATCAATAACCTCAGATATGCAGATGATACCACCCTTATGACAGAAAGTGAAGAGGAACTAAAGAGCCTCTTGATAAAAGTGAAAGAGGAGATTGAAAAAGCTGGCTTAAAACTAAACATTCAGAAAAGTAAGATCATGGCATCTGGTCCCATCACTTCATGGCAAATAGATGGGGAAACAATGGAAACTGTGACAGGCTTACTTTCTTGGGCTCCAAAATCACTGCAGATGGTGATTGCAGCGATGAAATTAAAAGATATTTTCTTTTAATTCTTTTCTTCTTGCTCCTTGGAAGAAAAGCTTTAATAAATCTAGACAGCATATTCCAAAGCAGAGATGTTACTTTGCTAACAAAAGCCCATCTAGTCAAAGCTATGGTTTTTCCAGTGGTCATGTATGGATATGAGAGTTGGACTATAAACAAAGCTGAGTGCCAAAGAATTGATGCTTTTGGACTGTGGTGTTGGAGAAGACTCTTGAGAGTCCCTTGGACTGCAAGGAGATCCAACCAGTCCATCCTAAAGGAGATCAGTCCTGGGTGTTCTTTGGAAGGACTGATNTCCCCTGGAGGAGGGCATGGCAACCCCCTCCAGCATTCTTGCCTGGAGAATCCCATGGACAGAGGAGCCCGGCGGGCTACAGTCCAGAGGGTCACAAAAAGACTCGAGTGAAGTGACTTAGCAGCAGCAGCAGCAGCAGATCCACCTCTTATCTAATCATTCAGCCCAGGCCACTCGGTTTCTTACGACTGAGAGAATCCCAGTATCTTTCAACTTGGGGGCTGGGTGTGGGGCAGGCAGGTACCTGTTGTAAGCCACCAAATAAAACTCAGGATCACCAAATTAAACTCCTAAAATATAGGAGATCCAAGAACCAGGAGAGACTCACTCAAATCTGTCTGGACTCTCTGAGGAAGTGGACAGGCCCAAAGAGCTTCTGCAGGTACCAAGACTCTGGTTCTTCATAGAGGTCAAGCAAAGGAAAGAAGTCCACTCTGGGTCCCTTATCCGTGGTCACCAATAATGTCGACTGAAAAAATGCACAACGTGAGAGCTGTGAGTTCAGTTTTATTTGGGACAAAACGAGGATTATAGCCTGGGAGACAGCATTTCAGTAGCTCTGAAAAACTGTTACAAAGAGGTAAGGAAGAAGGTCAGTATACGTATAATTTTAGTAAAGGGAGAGTACATGCAATTAAGCACATTTTTTTGCAGAAAAATTCTGCTACTACTAGTCATATGAAGGTTACTGCTAGTCACAAAGAGTATACACTCACCATGAAGGCATTTCTAGATATGCAAAGATGCAAGAATTGGGCTCATAAAATCATCTCCTGAAAATAACCTGAGGACCTGTTCTGCCAGTTTTTCCAGAGCACAGGGTGCCTCATTTCTGATCTTCACCCTAACTCCTTTCAGGGGCTGTTGAAGATTAGCAGTTACCACAGCACATAATCTAATTTTTGTAGATGTGGATGGTAAGTGCCAATTTGTAGGTGATAGGGTATATATCTGAGGTAAATGGAATCACTATCTCAAGGGAATATCTGCACGGCCATTTCTACTGCAGTATTATTCACAAAAGCCAAGACGGAAATACATGTGTCCATCGATGGATAAAATGGATATGATATGCACACATACTGGAATATTATTTGGCCATAAAAAATAAGAAAATTCTGCCTTTTATAACAACATGGGTTGGCCTTGAGGGCATTATGCTAGCTGAAATAAGTTAGAAAGACAAATACTGTATGTTCTCACTACGTATGGAAAAAGCTGAATTCATAGGCAGAGACCAGAATGACGGCTGTCAGGTGATGAGAAGGGGATACGGGGAGATGAGAGTCAAAGGGTACAAACTTTCATCTTTAAGATGAACAAGTTCTGGACATCTAGTGCACAGCATGGTGATTATAGCTAATAATACTGTATTGTACACTTGAAAGTAATTAAGAGAATAAATATTTAATGTTACTAGCAATCACACATACACACATAAAAGATAATTATGTGAGGGGGTTGAGGTGTGAACTATCACCATTGCAGTATAAACATGTATGAACTCATCATATTGTATACATGCTGCTGCTGCTGCTGGTAAGTCGCTTCAGTTGTGTCCAACTCTGTGCGACCCCAGAGACAGCAGCCCACCAGGCTCCCCCGTCCCTGGGATTCTCCAAGCAAGAACACTGGAGTGGGTTGCCATTTCCTTCTCCAATGCATGAAAGTGAAAAGTGAAACTNATAAACATGTATGAACTCATCATATTGTATACATGCTGCTGCTGCTGCTGGTAAGTCGCTTCAGTTGTGTCCAACTCTGTGCGACCCCAGAGACAGCAGCCCACCAGGCTCCCCCGTCCCTGGGATTCTCCAAGCAAGAACACTGGAGTGGGTTGCCATTTCCTTCTCCAATGCATGAAAGTGAAAAGTGAAACTGAAGTCACTCAGTCATGTTCGACTCTTTGCGACCCCATGGACTGCAGCCTGCCAGGCTCCTCCATCCACGGGATTTTCCAGGCAAGAGTACTGGAGTGGGTTGCCATTGCCTTCTCCAATTGTATGCATATGTTAGGTTATGCCAATGCCTCAATAAAGCTGGAAAAAAATGAATGTTTATGATGGTTAGCTTTGTGAGGTATGATAAGTGACTTTTATTCTTCTATATCATTCTCCAAATTTTATATAATCAACATGGATTATTCTCATCAGGAAAAAATACATCTTCCTTAAACTTTTATGTCCTTTGATTCATCAGGAAAAGAGAGATAACCACTACTGACTTCATGACTTGCCAACATTTAGGTAATCTTTATACCCACCTAAACACATATGAATTTATATACATATATGTGTATATTTATAATCCCCAGTGGCTCAAGAGGTAAAGAATCCACCTACGATGCAGGAGATGCAGGAGATGTGTGTTCGATCCTTGGGTCGGGACGATCCCCTGGAAAAAGAATGGCAACCCCCTCCAGTATTCTTGCCTGGAATATCCTACGGACAGAGGAGTCTGGCGGGCTACAATCCATGTGGTCACAAAAAGTCAGATATAGCTACTTAACAACAAAAATTATTTTTTTAAATAAACTCTGCCTCCTTCTCTTCTGCTCTTGGGATATCTATTATCCTTAGGTTGTCTTTTCTAATGGAGTCAGATTGTTCTCATAAAGTTTCTTCATTTTTTAAATCTTAGTTTTCTCTCCTTGTCTATCTAAATAACTTCTATATTTCTATCATTAATTCTCTTTTCTATATGATCTGTTTCACTTCCAGTGCTTTCTAATGCATTGTTCATCTCATTTATTGAGTTCTTCAGCTATAGGATTTGTTTTGTTCCTTTGAGTTTCAGTCTCTTTGGTAACATATTTCTTCTGTTCATTAATGTTAATTCTGAGCTTATCGAACTGCATTTCTGAGTTCTCTTGAAGCTGACTGAGTGTCTTCATGACAGCTATTTTGAGTTCTCTATCAGATCACAATATTCTGCAGCTTTATTTTGGGTTTTTAGAGAACTGTCATTTTGTTTTTGTGATACATTACCAAGGTTTTCCACAGTGCTTGATGAACTCTTCCTGTACCAGCACATTTGAAGGGGCAAACACCTTATTTAGGTAAAGCTCTGTTTTCCTTTAATTCTAACTCAGTAGGTTGGTTTAAAAAAAAAAAAAAAAAAAAAAGTCTTTCTTCTGTTTCAGTAGGTGGCACTGTAGCAAAGGTTTTGGTTTCTCTTCCCTGAGCCATCTTTAGCTGTACTTGAGAGTCAGCTTTCCACCCTTCAACACCTCTACCAGAGGTCTCATCAGGACCCTCATCGTTGCTGCTGCCTTGTTGCTGCTGGAGTCAGCGCTGTCACTGGCATCACACGAGGGGCACCAGGGTGGCAGGCGCCTCTGCTGCACCTGGGGTCTGCTGGGTCATTGGCACCACCCCTGCAGCAGGGGAGGGGAGCGGAGCCAGGACTTGCAGGCACCTCTCCCATGTCCAGAGCTCTTGGGTTCTTGGGTGCTGCCACCACAGCAGGGGCGTGGGAAGGGAGGCCAGAACCACAGATACTTCCTGGCTGGAAAGACCACAGCTGTGGACCAGTTGCCGTTGCTGCCCAGTTACCTGTGGCCGTGGGTGCCTCTGTAGCTGGAAGGAGTCATGGGCATCATCTGCTGTTACTCCAGGTTCTCGGAGGCTGCAGGCTCAGTCACTATTGCCACAGGGTCGAGGATCTCTTCCTGGGAGACCTTCTGCTGGTCTCCCAATTCTGCCTCCTCTATGGGTTCCAATCCACTCACTTTTGTGTATACAGATGTGTGGATATCTCTGGAATCCTGGTATGTTGGGCAGAAGAACCTTTGTGGAGTTATGAATGTTTTACTAGTTTTAAATTGAAAGAGAGCATCTCATACAAACGTGACGTTGACATCACTACCCAACTCTGACTCTTGATTTGTTGGATGACTTTTCAGGTTGCGCTGCTCTTCAGGACTTGGGCTTAACATCCCAAAAAGTGAATTCAATACGCAGGAACCAAATACCTTGACTGCACGGTCTTTGAGTCAGTCCTGCAAATCCAACCTTAAAATCTGAACAGCTGAAGGGGAAGCCTCAGTGGAATCTTTCTGGAAAGAACTCCCAGAGGTTAAGAAGACAGTGTTAATTCTCTAGAGGATGGGAGGAGAGAGTTCTCAGATGTCGTGGCTGTTCAGTCTGGGGAGAGAAACCAGAGCCTGAGGCTCAGTAGGTGGCAGTGAGTCTGAGGCCGCTGAGGCTGTGGCCAGGAGGAAGGTGTTCCTCTCCCTCACTGCCCTTCTGAAATAGCGGGAGCAGAGCTGGCAGTAGTTTAAAGGAAATGCTGGGTGTGATTTAGCTTCTGTGGGGCACAGGGGGAGATTGCCCTGTGTGTAGAGAGTATAACTAGCTTTGGGAGCTGCTGAGAAAGCCATTAATTGTTTTGCTGTCGTTCAGTCGCTGAACAAATTTGCTGGCAGATTGACTGCAGCACTTTCACAGCATCATCTTTCAGGATTTGAAATAGCTCAGCTGGAATTCCATCACCTCCACTAGCTTCGTTCCTTGTGATACTTCCTAAGGCCCACTTGACTTCACATTCCAGGATGTCTGGCTCTAGGCGAGTGATCACACCATCGTGATTATCTGCATCATGAAGATCTTTTCTGTACACTTCTGTGTATTCTTGCAACCTCTTCTTAAGATCTTCTGCTTCTGTTAGGCCCATACCATTTCTGTCCTTTACTGAGCCCATCTTTGCATGAAGCATTCCCTTGGTATCTCTAATTTTTTTGAAGAGATCTATAGTCTTTCCTATTTTATTGTTTTCCCCTATTTCTTCACATTGATCACTGAGGAAGTCTTTCTTATCTCTCCTTGCTGTTCCTTGGAACTCTACATTCAAATGGGTATATCTTTCCTTTTCTCCTTTGCTTTTCACTTCTCTTTTTTTCACAACTATTTGTAAGGCCTCCTTAGACAGCCATTTTGCTTTTCTTCATTTCTTTTTCTTGAGGATGGTCTTGATCCCTGTCTCCTGTATAATGTCATGAACCTCCGTCCATAGTTCATCAGGCACTCTATCAGATCTAGTCCCCTAAAAATATTTCTCACTTCCACTGCATAATCATAAGGGATTTGATTTAGGTCATACCTGAATGGTCTACTGGTTTTCCCTACTTTCTTCAATTTCGGTCTGAATTTGGCAATAAGGAGTTCATGATCTGAGCCACAGTCAGCTCCTGGTCTTGTTTTTGCTGACTGTAAAGAGCTTCTCCATTTTTGGCTGCAAAGAATATAATCAATC
>SJYX01007324.1:81660-111055 GCA_006410675.1 Oreotragus oreotragus
CCCATCTCTTTCAGAATTTTCCACAGTTGATTGTGATCCAACAGGTCAAAGGCTTTGGCATAGTCAATAAAGCAGAAATAGATGTTTTTCTGGAACTCTCTTGCTTTTTCCATGATCCAGCGGATGTTGGCAATTTGATCTCTGGTTCCTCTGCCTGTTCTAAAACCAGCTTGAACATCAGGGAGTTCACGGTTCACATATTGCTGAAGCCTGGCTTGGAGAATTTTGAGCATCACTTTACTAGCGTGTGAGATGAGTGCAATTGTGCGGTAGTTTGACCATCCTTTGGCATTGCCTTTCTTTGGAATTGGAATGAAAACTGACCTTTTCCAGTCCTGTGGCCACTGCTGAGTTTTCCAAATTTGCTGGCATACTGAGTGCAGCACTTTCACGGCATCATCTTTCAGGACTTGAAATAGCTCAACTTGAATGCCATCACTTCTACTAGCTTTGTTCGTAGTGATGCTTTCTTAGGCCCACTTGACTTCACATTCCAGGATGTCTGGCTCTAGATGAGTGATCACACCATCATGATTATCTGGGTCGTGAAGATCTTTTCTGTACAGTTCTTCTGTGTATTCTTGCCACCTCTTCTTAATATCTTCTGCTTCTGTTAGGTCCAGACCATTTCTGTCCTTTATCGAGCCCATCTTTGCATGAAATGTTCCCTTGGTATCTCTAATTTTCTTGAAGAGATCTCTAGTCTTTCCCATTCTGTTCTTTTCCTCTATTTCTTTGCATTGATCGCTGAAGAAGTCTTTCTTATCTCTTTTTGCTATTCTTTGAAATTCTGCATTCGGATGCTTATATCTTTCCTTTTCTCCCTTGCTTTTCGCTTCTCTTCTTTTCACAGCTATTTGTAAGGCCTCCCCAGACAGCCACTTTGCTTTTTTGCCATTTCTTTTCCATGGGGATGGTCTTGATCCCTGTCTCCTGTACAATGTCACAAACCTCATTCCATAGTTCATCAGGCACCCTATCTATCTTAGGAAGTCCAATTGCATCCTCCCCCTGTTGGAACAAAGATCTGTCTCTCTGATTTAATGGTTCGTATCCCCAAAATTATATATTTCAACATTAAATTAATGTTGACCATGATGACTGTGATGCTAACTTAAGGATACTTTTATTTGGGGCATTAGTTAATAAGGGAACCAGCAGGTCGTTACAACCCATTCTGAGGAAGAATCAAAGTCACGCCTATACACACCACAGAAATGCTGGAATGAATTTATAAACAGATATCCTGTGTTTACATGGGTTATAGTATTTGTGACAACATAGATAAAGGTCTGGAAGTATACACATCTTTAACAGTGCTTACTTTGGGGAGGAGGCACACAGAATTTTGACTTGAGGCAACTCAATAATCCATATAATTAGATTTTATGAACACAAAGAATGTTTATAATTACAAAGGAAAGGAAGGGATAATGCCCACACCAAATAGAGTCAATAACAAAATTTTTCAGCCCAAACTTGGAGTAACATGTAGACTGTCCTTCCCTCCATCTTCCCTGCTGACCCTGGCAGCGGATATACTGAGGCACTTGGTGACGTGGGAGTCGACAGCGGCTGTGGATTCCAGCTGCTGTGCACACAGAATGAATTTCTTTTCAGTCCTGGGGCTTTGTTAAAGAAGGAGGCCCTGGCTGGATGCCGTCTCCCTGTGGCTTTCTATAGAATTGCACCCATGGGTGTCTAGCTACCTGGAGCCTATCTCTGTACCCAGGAGGAGACCCCTGAGAGGGTCAGCTGGTGGAGAGGGAAGGGTCCACCCTGGGAAGTGGGAACGCCTGGTTCAGACCCCAGGAGTGCCTGCTCAGGAGTCATCGTCATAGAGAGGAGGGCAGTTCACACATAGGAAACAATTGTCTAACTGTAAGCTTTCTAACTGTGCTGTAAGCTTTCCTCTTCTTAAATTCTCACAATAATTCTATGACAGAAGAGGGTTATTATTTCCACTTCACAGATGAGAAAACTGAAGGCAGAGAGGTTGTATAACTGCTCAAGTCCACACAGGAAGTCCCGGACTCGACACAAGTTTCACTGACTCTGATGTCCTAGATCACCTAGTCTCACACCTAATAAATGTCAATGAGTCAGAGATTAAAACATAAGCATTGAATGATTAAAGTTCCATAAGAAAATGAGAGAGAATTAGCGAATTAAAAACATATGTTTGAACTGGGGCAAAACTTTTATGCAAGATATAATACCCAGGAAGCCTTAAAAATGGTTTATATTAATATGTTTAACATCATAAAAATAACAATTTGGCATGGCATATCATTCATGGACAAAACTGAAAAGCGAACTGGAAAATATTTCTATTACTTATGCTATAAACAGGACAAATTTTCTACAAATGTCTATTTCTTATAAACTAATTGGGAAAAAAATCTGCACAGCAAAGGACATAAGCAGATATTATAGTTCACAGTTGACAGAAAAGAAGATTAAAAAAATAACATGAAACAATGATCAACTTCATTTATATAAAAAATGTTCATTAAAACCCTTACCAATTTGGCAAAGAGGAAAAGTGTGTTCATTATGTGTTGGTGGGAAACCTAAACGTAATTGGTAAGACTGTAGACAAGAAACCCTTTGGAAGGTAATTTAACACTATCCATCAAACTTTCAGATGTACATGCTTTTGATCCATTAGATCCACCTAAGGATTCATCCTGAGGTATATACACATGTGTGCAAAGACTCAAAGCCACGGATATTCACTGTAGCATGTCTGGAGCAGAAAGAAATAATTTAACTACTGGTGAGGAGTAGTCCAGAAACAGAGCCCCACTTGGAACATCTGTAGCCATTAAATGAGACACAGCTACGTGTACAGACCCAGAGTAGGCTCCTGCATGTGCTGTTATGAGAAAAGGTGAGGAGCAGAACGGTGTATGCTGAGTGTGTTCATGTGTGTACAGATACTTGCACATCCTCATAAATGCGCAGACAGTCTCTGGATGGTACACAAGAAACCAATAATAGTGCCTGTCTGTGGAAAAGGGAACTGGGCAGTGGGAGTCAGAGAGGCATGCCACCTCATTTTCAATTTCATTTGCCCTCCTTTTTTAATCATGTGACGGTATAATCTGTTTAAAATTTATATAGTGACTCAGTGCAGCTGAAATACAGTTTCCTCATCCTTCAAATGGGTATAATCACTTGCAATCGCCAGCTTTAACGGGTTTCCTGAGGATGACTAGATACTCAGTGTCTGATGGAGCTGCTGAAATGTAGGGACTGGAATCACAAAGGAGTTGTGATCACTGGTCAAGGGGGGAGGGGCTACCTCTTGTTCCAGACAGTGAAATCATCAAAATCCACCTAAAAACAATCCTAATTATATGATAATAACAACTAAATACTTAATCCCTGGGTGCTTTTTATGTATCATCTTATTTAACCTCCCAGAAACCCCATAAATATTCACGATTCTTGTCCCATTATTCAGATGTAGGACTCCAAGGCTTAGATGATACAGGAACTTGCTAAGTATTACTCAGCCAGTAAACTGTAGATCTGGACCTTGAACCCAGGTCTGTTTCACTCCAGAGTCTACACCTCACTGGTTTTCTTACCAGGAGTCCAGCCTTGGCCCCCAGGAAGCTCTCAGAGGGTCAGCATGTAGTCCTCGAGGGCCACCTTCCTGGGATCCTAGGGTCACCATAACAATGTTCCCAAAATTGGTAACTAAAAAAAAATGAAAATTATTGTCTCACCATTCTGGAAGCTAGAGTCCAAAATCAAGCTCTGGGTCAGTTATGTGTCTGGAGAGAGAGAGATAGGGCACTGTGCTGTGGGGACCTGCTGACCTTGGCATTTGTGTCATGACCTGTTTAGAGGGAGCACAGCCGCATCCAACTCTTCTCTGTCAACCTTCGGGGGCCGTGCTGAGGAGTCCATCCTACACTCCACGGCGTGTGCTACTCAAGGTTACGCTTCACTAGGACCAGGCCTTGGTTCTAGAATGGCTTCAAATTCATTGTACTAGGCTGCCTTTCAGAAATCTAGGGAAAACATTAAGGATTTCATTTAAAACACGGACTCTGTTCAGTTCAGTTCAGTCACTCAGTCGTGTCCGACTCTTTGCGACCCCATGAACCACAGCACGCCAGGCCTCCCTGTCCATCACCAGCTCCTGTAGTCCACTCAAACTCATGTCCATCGAGTCAGTGATGCCATCCAGCCATTTCATCCTCTGTTGTCCCCTTCTCCTCCTGCCCCCAATCCCTCCCAGCATCAGGGTCTTTTCCAATGAGTCAACTCTTCGCATGAGGTGGCCAAAGTATTCGTTTCAGCCTCAGCATCATTCCTTCCAATGAACACCCAGGACTGATCTCCTTTAGGATGGACTGGTTGGATCTCCTTGCAGTCCAAGGGACTCTCAAGAGTCTTCTCCAACACCACAGTTCGAAAGCATCAATTCTTCAGCACTCAGCTTTCTTCACAGTCCAACTCTCACATCCATACATGACCACTGGAAAAACCATAGCCTTGAGTAGATAGACCTTTGTTGACAAAGTAATGTCTCTGCTTTTGAGTATGCTATCTAGGTTGGTCATAACTTTCCTTCCAAGGAGTAAGCGTCTTTTAATTTCATGGCTGCAATCACCATCTGCAGTGATTTTGGAGCCCCAAAAAATAAAGTCTGACACTATTTCCACTGTTTCCCCATCTATTTTCCATGAAGTGAGGGGACCAGATGCCGTGATCTTAGTTTTCTGAATGTTGAGCTTTAAACCAACTGTTTCACTCTCCTCTTTCACTTTCATCAAGAGGCTCTTTAGTTCCTCTTCACTTTCTGCCATACGGGTGGTGTCATCTGCATATCTGAGATCATTGATATGGATTCTGTAGTCCTTCTTTATTCTTGATGAGAAAACATTTACACTTACTGTTTTAAACGTCCTAGGCATCTGCAGGACTGGGAGCAAGAGTTCTGGAGCACCTGGTCCTGGAGTTCAGGATTCTGGAGCCCATGTTCCCTGGCAGGGGATCTGAGGAGATTCTGTGCTGTTTCACGTGATCAAGAATCAAGAAGCTGAACCATGAGGCTTCAGCCCGGAGTCAAACTACAGAGTCCTGCTGCCAGTCGGTCCTGGAGCAGACACCCCAACCTGGGTTAGCCTCCAAGACAGGTACCAGCAGAGGGTCCATGTGCCCAACATCTTGTCCCTGAGATTTGAGAACCTGACCTTTGAGGACAGTGGGCAGTACTGACTAAACCCAGGTTAACTGGAGGAATAGAACTTAACAGGGTTTTCCATCTCACTGTCTGTCATAAGTGACAACCTCTCACCCCATCCTATAGCTTCCCTCCTTCTTTTGCCTCTAGAAGTGTCACATAGGCCAGTTTTGTAGAATTTCATTTAATCCCAATTTTCAGATTATGTTTTATCCTTAGAAGTTAGGAATGAGTGGGTTTACCACAAATGGAGAGCACACCAGTTAAGATTCACACCAGGGATAAAAATCACTGAAACATTTTGGGAGAGGAGAATGGAAATTTGGGGAGATGGAATTTTTGCCACAACACTTCTTCACAGGACTAACTTTATTTAATTCGTGTATTAGTTGTCTATTGCTGCTATAACAAATTACTGTAAACTAGTGGCATAAAACAACATAATGTATTACCTTCCTTTGCTGTGGGTCAGCAGTCACAGTCTCGCTGAGCTGAAGTCCAGGTGTTGGCAGGCCTGTGTTCCTTTCTTCCAGGGGAGAAAACATTCTCTTGTCTTTCTCGCCTTTTAGTGGCTGCCTACCTTCCTTATCTTCAGACCACCTTCCTCCACCTTCAAAGCCTGCAGTAGTGGAATCAGTCCTTCTCACACTGTGGCTCTCTGACCTACTCCTCTTCTTCCTTCTTCCACTTCCAAACACCCATGTGATTATATTAGTTCCATCCAGGTAACCCAGAACAACCTGGCTTAAACCCTTTTTAAGGTCAGCTGATTGGCAAACTTCATTCCATCTGTTACCTTCATTCCCCTTTGCCACATAACCTAACATATTCACAGGTTCTGAGGATTGGTCGTGGACCTATTTGGAGGTCTCTATTCACCTATCATGGGCTTTCCCTGGTGGCTCAGTGGTAAAGAATTTGCCTGCACGGGAGATGTGGGTTCAATCCCTGGGTTGGGAAGATCCCCTGGAGAAGGATATGGCAACTCACTCCAGTATTCATGCCTGGAGAATTCCATGGACAGAGGAGCCTGGAGGACCCTACTTCATAGGGTCGCAGAGTCAGACACGACTGAAGCTACTAAGCACTCATGCGCGCATTCACCTACCGTATTTTCAAATCTGTGTGAAGTTAGTTCACCTGCCCCGCCCCCTCTCACTCAGCACCTGCCTCACTCACAAAGACTCCCCAGATCCAGCTCCAAAATTATGAATAGATGTAGGAGAAAGTTTATACTGCAACACTTCTTAAGACTTTCATTTGGCAACTCTTTCTATCCCTAAAGTTCCTATTACATAGGAAAATATCAGCTATAAGAAAGTGACTTTGACAGCCTCAGGTCCCCATGTGACTTCTAAGACTAAGTTGCCAACCTGTCACTTCTCTTCCTGTCTGTGCCTAAAGTTCAGTGGCAAATTCTAACCAGACCTGGAGTTGTCATTCCTAGTCACTACCACTCTATCTCCCACAAATGCCTCTACGTTGAGAAGCATGGGCTTTCTCTGGCTTCCCAGAGCTGGCCTGATGCCCTGTCTCTCAATGGACATCCTAGGCATCATCTCAGCACAAGGGCCAGCCCTTCTGTTCTGGACTTCTTCTCCTTCTAGGAAAGACTCCAATTTCAAAATATAACAAGACATGGATAGGTGGGCTCCAGGCTTTATTTTCTTGTGAGATATTTTTAAGACTTGCTCAAACTAGTGAAATTTTGTAGGACTTAACTCAGTGACTCCCTTCCTTATTGTCACTGATATATATTTAGCTTTGGCAAATTGTGGGGGGGTTTTTCCCTAAAAATGACCTCACCTTCCTTAGAAGGCGGATGCCAGAGTTTCAATGAGATAATGGATAAGAAAGCAAGAAGTGGAGTGTTCGCCACTCATGTGAGGCTACTTTCTTTTATCTCATTGGTCCCAGAGTCCATGACTCTTCCCAGATCCTGTTTAAATCATCATCTGTCCCACCAAACTGGTATGTATGATGTCACCCAGGAGTGCAAGGCCTCAGAGAACAGAGAGGACCTGAAGGTGACCTGGGAAAGCAAGGGCCTCCCCAGGGAGCTGGAGTGGAGAAGGACATTGGGACCAGCTGCCAACTCCTGGAGCCTGCCTGTGAGCCTGCCCCTGAACCAGCCCAGTGCCAGCCTCGCCTGGGTGGTCAGCAACCCAGTGGACCAGAAAACTGCCACATCCGACCTTGGGGACGTCTGTTCCCACGGTGAGGGCCCCTGCCAGAGGGGAGCACACTCAGAGCCCCAGCGCACTGAAGTATGGGTTCCGGGCTTTTCTCCCCAGTGTGTTATTAACACCACCCTCCACCAGGTCACCCCACAGAGGAGCCTGAGAAGCTCAACCAGTTTGCTTCTGCTTTCAGACATCCCTCACAGCCATGCACTCCTCTCCACCCCTTGCCCCTGCTGGTCCAGGCAGCAGCCTTCCCGTACCTCTCTCCACACCCATTCATCATTCGTTGTGTGTCTAGAGTGGTCTTTAGGAAAAGTGAATTGGATTGTGTCAATTGTCTGCGTCATCTGAGGGAATCTCTTGCATTCAGAGTTCAGAAGCGCCTCTGTTCATACTCCTTACCACACACTCTTCACACTGAATTGTTTGCTTGGCCTCCCTGAATTGTGTCCTGCAATTGCAAGCTTCCGAGCCCCCATAAATGTTCTTCCTCTACCATCAGCACTCCCAAGTCAAGAGCCTTTCATTTCCTTACTTCTGTTGAAAGATTTCCCTTGGTCATAGCCAAGTCATGGACATGTGCCAGTACAGTCACATAGGACCCTGGGCTTGGTTACGGTTCTGCTTCTACTAGAGTTGGAACAAAGAGAACCTCAGTCTCATTTTTTGCACAGCCCTGCAGGTTCTGTAGCCATCCTGCCCTCGGCATACCTACTTTAAGGAGCTGTCTATGACCACCTCACACTGAGAAGCAATGCTGTTTGTGGGTTTATCTCCTCCATAGCCTGGAGCCCCTTAAAGGTAGAGGCCATGTCTTGTCTTCTTTAAATCTGTGTCCCAAGCAGAGCTTCTGGCAGAGTTTGCTCACAGTGTTCCACTGAATGAGTGAACGGCCTGGTACCCTGTGTACAGTCTTGCCCTTCTGACCCATCCTTTACTGGGTAGACTTGCTGGGAGAATCTAATGTATCAGCATCACTTAAAGTTACCTGTTACCCTCCCCTCAGCTCCATCCTGGACTCTCAGATAAAATTCAACTCAGCATGACCCAGTGAGACATGGATAAAGACTCCTTCCTCCCTCTGATCTTCCTCGCCTGGCTCCTCCCACCCTGTCCCTCTCCTGATTGCTGCAGCAGGGTGATGGCAACCCCCAGGGCTGACGATCTGACACAGACATTCCCTGAACATGATGCTTGTCCTTTCCAGAAGGCTGTGCCCACCCTGAATAGCAAACTCCTACTCCTTCCTCAAGGCTCAGTTTATGCATCACCTCCTCTGGAAAGCCCTCTATGAAGACCTGTGTACAAGGTGCAAACCTCTATGCACTGCCATCTCTCTGGCTGGTAGATTCTGGTGTTTTCTCAGCCTTCCCCCTGGGTAATCAGTCTTGTTCATCTCAGTATCCTTGGCACCAGAAGCTTGGGACCTGGTTGAGTGAATGAACCTGCCACCCTCCTCCCTCTTCAGCTTCTGAATCAGGACCCTTTAGACCTTTCCACCTGTTCTCTCTCTGTCTCTCCTTGGCAATGGGTATCTCAAGTTCTGTCTTGCCTTAACCTTCTTCATTCTCTCAGTGGGAGGGAAACAGGTTCACATGGACAGGCCAGTGTTGACTTTGTGACAGTCGTCATAGTGGCCCTTGTCACTGTGCTGTGGATCCCGGGAGGTGGACTGTGCCATTGAAAGGTATGTGGACGAGGAAAGAGATGGAGACTGAGAAAAAGCAGTTTGTACTTCTCCTTCCTGCCCCAGATCCCTCCCCTCCCCCGCTGAACCCTTGGCTCGCTTTCTCCTGCATTTTGCTGCTCAAGGACCATCTCTGCACTGGGGATGATGGGTGTGGTCTTGGCCCTTAGCTCACAGTCTTTGGGGGAAGGTATGGGTTTTCAAACTCCAGGTTCCACCCCTGCTCTGTGTATGACTCAGGCACAGAGTGCAAGAGGATCACAGGGACCGTGATGGAGCCACTCACTGTGCAAAGCTGAGCCAGGGGTCTTGAGAGGACAGAGACCCATGAGAGATGGGAGCTGGGAGCTGTGCACAGCCCTGGTTCTCCTGGGCCTGCCCTCCCCCAGGTCTGGGTCTATCACACCCAGTCCTCTGCCTTTGCTGGCCCAGCTGTCTCTTTAACTCTTTCCAGGCAGTCAATGATATTAACTAAGGAAATTTATAACTGGGGCCAGTGTAGAGCTGGGCACCTTGGGAGAATGACCGTGTTATTCATGTCAGCAGTATCGGTCCTATGTGAGTCACTCTGGGGCCTCTATGTCCCCCAGCTACTGCAGGAACCTTCTGTCTGGCATCCCTAAGGAATGAATGAACAACATCTGGAAGAAAAGAAGCCTCTCACTACTGTGTACAGTGAGGCTCACAAGCCAGGAAGACAGGCCATAAAGATAATCTAACTGGAGAAAGCAGAAGAATCAGAACTACTGGGACACCTCCATTTGAAGCTTGATTCTTGCAGACACACCTGCCCCTCTCAGCTCGGGTTCAGCTCCGGCTGCCCCTGCCTGGCTCTCCCAGCTCACCTTCAGATCCTCTCTGTTCTCTGAAGCCCTGCACCCCAGGATGACATCAGGTTTGGTGTGATAGATGATGACTTGAACAGGATCTGGGGATGGGGCATGAGCTCTGGGACAGATGAGATAAAAGAAAGGAGCCTCACATGAGTGGAGAGCATTCCAGTTCTTGCTTTCTTATCCATTATCTCATTGAAACCCTGGCATCCTCCCTGTAAGGAAGGTAGGGTCATTTTTAGATAAAACACAATTGGCAGCCATGAAATTAACAGATGCTTGCTCCTTAGAAGAAAAGCTATGACCAACATAGACAGAATATTAAAAGGCAGAGACATTACTTTGCTGACAAAAGTCCATCTAGTCAAAACTATGGTTTTTTCAGTAGTCATGTATGGATGTGAGAGTTGGACCATAAAGAAAGCTGAGCAGTGAAGAATTGATGCTTTTGAACTGTGGTGTTGGAGAGGACTCTTGAGAGTCCCTTGGACTGCAAGGAGATCCAACCAGTCCATCCTAAAGATCAGTCCTGAAAATACATTGGAAGGACTGATGCTGAAGCTGAAGCCCCAATACTTTGGCCACCTGATGAGAAGAACTGACTTATTGGAAAAGACCCTGATGCTGGGAAAGATTAAAGGCAGGAGAAGAAAGGGACAACAGAGGATGAGATGGTTGGATGGCATCACCAACTCTATGGACATGAATTTGAGCAAGTTCCAGGAGTTGGTGATGGACAAGGAGGCCTGGCATGCTGTAGTCCATGGGGTTGCAAAGAGCTGGACATGACTAAGCGACTGAAATGAACTGAACTGAACTGCCCCTAGTCTACATTACTGTGACCCTCCTGCCCTCAAGTCCCCATGCACACATGGTCCTGTCATGACCTCTGACACCTCCCCAAGCTGCCCTCCCACTCAGGATCCCCACCCTGCAGGATGAGAGCTCTTCCATCATTGACTCAGCTCCTGATCCTCTCCTGAAGCTTCCCAAAGAGGACCTTCCTGAGCATGACAATCCCCACAGCCCTTGCTGTGTGGCTGGTGTGTTTCTTTCTGAGAACACAGGCCCCGGCAAAATGGCCATGAAACCTCTACTTCAAAAGGCATTGTTTCCCTTGCTCTGTTTGGCTTCTGCCTCTGCCACATGAAGGGCAATGTCTTATCTTCCAGTGTCCTGTGTTCCTGTGTCTTGAGAGAAGAATGTTCAAAATCTCAAGCCCTCTCTCCATCCGCTACCCAAATACCAGCCTGTTTCCTTCCTCTCCTCGGGGTGAGGGGGACATGTGGGGTGAGCAAAGGGCCAGGACAGCCTCCCATTGCCCCATCATTCAGGGACAGCTGAGCTGTGGCGTCACCTGAGAGGTGGGGGAGGTACGGGGAAGTAGAACCCTGGCCTTTCTTCTGCTGGTGACCCTTACTGTGCTCACAAGCTGTTTCCAAGCTCTTCGGGGTGGGGTGTAAGGAGGCAGTAGTGGTTATGCTGCAGAGGCTGCATAACCTTGAGTGATCCAGGCTCCAATTTAATGACTTGGCCCCAAAGCCTCCTTGTGATGGAAAGAGAGGCTGAGCTCTATAGTCAGACCCACCAGGTCCCAAATTCTGGTTCTGCCACATAATGACCAGAAAGTCTTGGGCAAAAGACTTATATCTATGAACAAGTGGCTTTACCTGTCTGAGCTTCAACATCCTCCCGGTAAAATGGGAAAGACCTGACCTTGAGGTGGTAATGTGGGAGATTAAATGAAGTAGAACACGTTCTGACCAGTGTCTGACACAGGGACACAGGTTACTCATGTATATTATACTTTTCTCTCTTGATGAAAAATTTGCAAATAGACATTGGAAAAGATAAAAGACAGTGTTGTTTCCTTGATTCATAACTGAGTTTTATCATGATGCAACAGTTTAAAAAGAAAACGTTTTCCCGGGATCCGAGGTAGTTGTGGTCACATAGAGACTACACACTTTCCTATGCTACCCCCTTCCCCTCCACCTCTTACACATGGTGAACATCCTTGAAGAAACCTTTAAAAAATTCAGTTCCCTCTTACAAATCAGGAAGAGAAATACTGCCATTATTGTTGATAAGTAAACAAAGGACATGAACAGATAAAACATAAAGAAAAAACAGATTCAAAAAGCATAAAAATAGTTATCACCATATGTAAACAAACAAAAGCAGAGTAAGAAAACTGGATATCGTATTTTTGCCTATCAAAGTAACAGGCGTTTTTCTTTACTGAGAACACGCCAGTGGCGATGGGACAGGGTGACAGGTGCTCTCATATATCACATTCAGTTTCTGAATGAGGAAAAAACTTGGCAGTTCCTTTGCTGTGTCAGAAACATTTAAACAAATAAATGTTCATACTTTTCCCTTGGTAACTCCACTTCTGGGATTTAACCCCAAAGAAGACCCCATCCTGCAGAAGAAGGCATTCCTTTTGGTTTACTTATAATAATGAAAGGGCATCCCTGGTGATTCAGTGGTAAAGAGTCTGCATGCAACTATGGAGACCAGATTCAATCCCTGGGTCAGGAAGATCCCCTGGAGGAGGAAATGGCAACCCACTCCGGTATTCTTGCCTGGGAAATCCCATGGACAGAGGAGCCTGGGAGGCGATAGTCCATGGGTTTGCAAGAGTCAGAGAAAACTTAGCAACTAAACCATCACTACCACCACCCATAATAATGAAAACTTTGGACCCCAATAAGAGGGTAAATTAGTTAAGACCAAAAGTTACATGATGGTGGTGAAAATGACCACTGCAGGTGAACAGAGTCAGCTGGGTGAGTGAGAAGATAAAAGGACTTGGTTTAGAAGGAAATAAAAGGACAAGTATATGTTGCACTTCTACCATATGCAAGGTCTACACTAGGAGCATTACATAGGTTATCTCCTTTCAGCCTCACACCCTACATGCTTCCTGTGGGGTTTTCTAATGAGGCAGGAAGGGTCATGCAATGGAAGACCCCCTGCTAAGTGCCAGGCACTGTGACACAGGTCCAGGATCTGGCTTTACACATGAACCCCATTAAGTAGATGACACTACCCTCATTGTGTATTTGTGGAAACAAAGGCTCAGAGAGGCGAACTAACTTGCCTGAGGTCTCAGAACTAAGAAGCACCGCTAGGCACCTAGCAGCTCCAGAAGCCGTGTTCTGTCTCAGACTGCAGGCTGACTCAGGATGCAGGCTGCACTGCCCTCACGGCCCTAACCCCCGCTCACTCCCCCCGGACAGAGAACTCTGACCTCTTAATTCAGGCATATGGGAACCTCTGTAGTTTTAGGGCTGGTGCACTGGGATGACCCAGAGGAAGGAAGGATGACCCAGATGGGGAGGAAGGTGGGAAGGGGGTTCAGGATTGGGAACACGTGTACACCCGTGGTGGATTCATGTTGATGTATGGCAAAACCAATATTTTAAATCATCATCTGTCCCGCCAAACTGGTATGTATGATGTCACCCAGGAGTGCAAGGCCTCAGAGAACAGAGAGGACCTGAAGGTGACCTGGGAAAGCAAGGGCCTCCCCAGGGAGCTGGAGTGGAGAAGGACATTGGGACCAGCTGCCAACTCCTGGAGCCTGCCTGTGAGCCTGCCCCTGAACCAGCCCAGTGCCAGCCTCGCCTGGGTGGTCAGCAACCCAGTGGACCAGAAAACTGCCACATTCGACCTTGGGGACGTCTGTTCCCACGGTGAGGGCCCCTGCCAGAGGGGAGCACACTCAGAGCCCCAGCGCACTGAAGTATGGGTTCCGGGCTTTTCTCCCCAGTGTGTTATTAACACCACCCTCCACCAGGTCACCCCACAGAGGAGCCTGAGAAGCTCAACCAGTTTGCTTCTGCTTTCAGACATCCCTCACAGCCATGCACTCCTCTCCACCCCTTGCCCCTGCTGGTCCAGGCAGCAGCCTTCCCGTACCTCTCTCCACACCCATTCATCATTCGTTGTGTGTCTAGAGTGGTCTTTAGGAAAAGTGAATTGGATTGTGTCAATTGTCTGCGTCATCTGAGGGAATCTCTTGCATTCAGAGTTCAGAAGCGCCTCTGTTCATACTCCTTACCACACACTCTTCACACTGAATTGTTTGCTTGGCCTCCCTGAATTGTGTCCTGCAATTGCAAGCTTCCGAGCCCCCATAAATGTTCTTCCTCTACCATCAGCACTCCCAAGTCAAGAGCCTTTCATTTCCTTACTTCTGTTGAAAGATTTCCCTTGGTCATAGCCAAGTCATGGACATGTGCCAGTACAGTCACATAGGACCCTGGGCTTGGTTACGGTTCTGCTTCTACTAGAGTTGGAACAAAGAGAACCTCAGTCTCATTTTTTGCACAGCCCTGCAGGTTCTGTAGCCATCCTGCCCTCGGCATACCTACTTTAAGGAGCTGTCTATGACCACCTCACACTGAGAAGCAATGCTGTTTGTGGGTTTATCTCCTCCATAGCCTGGAGCCCCTTAAAGGTAGAGGCCATGTCTTGTCTTCTTTAAATCTGTGTCCCAAGCAGAGCTTCTGGCAGAGTTTGCTCACAGTGTTCCACTGAATGAGTGAACGGCCTGGTACCCTGTGTACAGTCTTGCCCTTCTGACCCATCCTTTACTGGGTAGACTTGCTGGGAGAATCTAATGTATCAGCATCACTTAAAGTTACCTGTTACCCTCCCCTCAGCTCCATCCTGGACTCTCAGATAAAATTCAACTCAGCATGACCCAGTGAGACATGGATAAAGACTCCTTCCTCCCTCTGATCTTCCTCGCCTGGCTCCTCCCACCCTGTCCCTCTCCTGATTGCTGCAGCAGGGTGATGGCAACCCCCAGGGCTGACGATCTGACACAGACATTCCCTGAACATGATGCTTGTCCTTTCCAGAAGGCTGTGCCCACCCTGAATAGCAAACTCCTACTCCTTCCTCAAGGCTCAGTTTATGCATCACCTCCTCTGGAAAGCCCTCTATGAAGAACTGTGTACAAGGTGCAAACCTCTATGCACTGCCATCTCTCTGGCTGGTAGATTCTGGTGTTTTCTCAGCCTTCCCCCTGGGTAATCAGTCTTGTTCATCTCAGTATCCCTGGCACCAGAAGCTTGGGACCTGGTTGAGTGAGTGAACCTGCCACCCTCCTCCCTCTTCAGCTTCTGAATCAGGACCCTTTAGACCTTTCCACCTGTTCTCTCTCTGTCTCTCCTTGGCAATGGGTATCTCAAGTTCTGTCTTGCCTTAACCTTCTTCATTCTCTCAGTGAGAGGGAAACAGGTTCACATGGACAGGCCAGTGTTGACTTTGTGACAGTCGTCATAGTGGGCCTTGTCACTGTGCTGTGGATCCCGGGAGGTGGACTGTGCCATTGAAAGGTATGTGGACGAGGAACGAGATGGAGACTGAGAAAAAGCAGTTTGTACTTCTCCTTCCTGCCCCAGATCCCTCCCCTCCCCCGCTGAACCCTTGGCTCGCTTTCTCCTGCATTTTGCTGCTCAAGGACCATCTCTGCACTGGGGATGATGGGTGTGGTCTTGGCCCTTAGCTCACAGTCTTTGGGGGAAGGTATGGGTTTTCAAACTCCAGGTTCCACCCCTGCTCTGTGTATGACTCAGGCACAGAGTGCAAGAGGATCGCAGGGACCGTGATGGAGCCACTCACTGTGCAAAGCTGAGCCAGGGGTCTTGAGAGGACAGAGACCCATGAGAGATGGGAGCTGGGAGCTGTGCACAGCCCTGGTTCTCCTGGGCCTGCCCTCCCCCAGGTCTGGGTCTATCACACCCAGTCCTCTGCCTTTGCTGGCCCAGCTGTCTCTTTAACTCTTTCCAGGCAGTCAATGATATTAACTAAGGAAATTTATAACTGGGGCCAGTGTAGAGCTGGGCACCTTGGGAGAATGACCGTGTTATTCATGTCAGCAGTATCGGTCCTATGTGAGTCACTCTGGGGCCTCTATGTCCCCCAGCTACTGCAGGAACCTTCTGTCTGGCATCCCTAAGGAATGAATGAACAACATCTGGAAGAAAAGAAGGCTCTCACTACTGTGTACAGTGAGGCTCACAAGCCAGGAAGACAGGCCATAAAGATAATCTAACTGGAGAAAGCAGAAGAATCAGAACTACTGGGACACCTCCATTTGAAGCTTGATTCTTGCAGACACACCTGCCCCTCTCAGCTCGGGTTCAGCTCCGGCTGCCCCTGCCTGGCTCTCCCAGCTCACCTTCAGGTCCTCTCTGTTCTCTGAGGCCCTGCACCCCTGGATGACATCAGGTTTGGTGTGATAGATGATGACTTGAACAGGATCTGGGGATGGGGCATGAGCTCTGGGACAGATGAGATAAAAGAAAGGAGCCTCACATGAGTGGAGAGCATTCCAGTTCTTGCTTTCTTATCCATTATCTCATTGAAACCCTGGCATCCTCCCTGTAAGGAAGGTAGGGTCATTTTTAGATAAAACACAATTGGCAGCCATGAAATTAACAGATGCTTGCTCCTTAGAAGAAAAGCTATGACCAACATAGACAGAATATTAAAAGGCAGAGACATTACTTTGCTGACAAAAGTCCATCTAGTCAAAACTATGGTTTTTTCAGTAGTCATGTATGGATGTGAGAGTTGGACCATAAAGAAAGCTGAGCAGTGAAGAATTGATGCTTTTGAACTGTGGTGTTGGAGAGGACTCTTGAGAGTCCCTTGGACTGCAAGGAGATCCAACCAGTCCATCCTAAAGATCAGTCCTGAAAATACATTGGAAGGACTGATGCTGAAGCTGAAGCCCCAATACTTTGGCCACCTGATGAGAAGAACTGACTTATTGGAAAAGACCCTGATGCTGGGAAAGATTAAAGGCAGGAGAAGAAAGGGACAACAGAGGATGAGATGGTTGGATGGCATCACCAACTCTATGGACATGAATTTGAGCAAGTTCCAGGAGTTGGTGATGGACAAGGAGGCCTGGCGTGCTGTAGTCCATGGGGTTGCAAAGAGCTGGACATGACTAAGCGACTGAAATGAACTGAACTGAACTGCCCCTAGTCTACATTACTGTGACCCTCCTGCCCTCAAGTCCCCATGCACACATGGTCCTGTCATGACCTCTGACACCTCCCCAAGCTGCCCTCCCACTCAGGATCCCCACCCTGCAGGATGAGAGCTCTTCCATCATTGACTCAGCTCCTGACCCTCTCCTGAAGCTTCCCAAAGAGGACCTTCCTGAGCATGACAATCCCCACAGCCCTTGCTGTGTGGCTGGTGTGTTTCTTTCTGAGAACACAGGCCCCGGCAAAATGACCATGAAACCTCTACTTCAAAAGGCATTGTTTCCCTTGCTCTGTTTGGCTTCTGCCTCTGCCACATGAAGGGCAATGTCTTATCTTCCAGTGTCCTGTGTTCCTGTGTCTTGAGAGAAGAATGTTCAAAATCTCAAGCCCTCTCTCCATCCGCTACCCAAATACCAGCCTGTTTCCTTCCTCTCCTCGGGGTGAGGGGGACATGTGGGGTGAGCAAAGGGCCAGGACAGCCTCCCATTGCCCCATCATTCAGGGACAGCTGAGCTGTGGCGTCACCTGAGAGGTGGGGGAGGTACGGGGAAGTAGAACCCTGGCCTTTCTTCTGCTGGTGACCCTTACTGTGCTCACAAGCTGTTTCCAAGCTCTTCAGGGTGGGGTGTAAGGAGGCAGTAGTGGTTATGCTGCAGAGGCTGCATAACCTTGAGTGATCCAGGCTCCAATTTAATGAATTGGCCCCAAAGCCTCCTTGTGATGGAAAGAGAGGCTGAGCTCTATAGTCAGACCCACCAGGTCCCAAATTCTGGTTCTGCCACATAATGACCAGAAAGTCTTGGGCAAAAGACTTATATCTATGAACAAGTGGCTTTACCTGTCTGAGCTTCAACATCCTCCCGGTAAAATGGGAAAGACCTGACCTTGAGGTGGTAATGTGGGAGATTAAATGAAGTAGAACACGTTCTGACCAGTGTCTGACACAGGGACACAGGTTACTCATGTATATTATACTTTTCTCTCTTGATGAAAAATTTGCAAATAGACATTGGAAAAGATAAAAGACAGTGTTGTTTCCTTGATTCATAACTGAGTTTTATCATGATGCAACAGTTTAAAAAGAAAACGTTTTCCCGGGATCCGAGGTAGTTGTGGTCACATAGAGACTACACACTTTCCTATGCTACCCCCTTCCCCTCCACCTCTTACACATGGTGAACATCCTTGAAGAAACCTTTAAAAAATTCAGTTCCCTCTTACAAATCAGGAAGAGAAATACTGCCATTATTGTTGATAAGTAAACAAAGGACATGAACAGATAAAACATAAAGAAAAAACAGATTCAAAAAGCATAAAAATAGTTATCACCATATGTAAACAAACAAAAGCAGAGTAAGAAAACTGGATATCGTATTTTTGCCTATCAAAGTAACAGGCGTTTTTCTTTACTGAGAACACGCCAGTGGCGATGGGACAGGGTGACAGGTGCTCTCATATATCACATTCAGTTTCTGAATGAGGAAAAAACTTGGCAGTTCCTTTGCTGTGTCAGAAACATTTAAACAAATAAATGTTCATACTTTTCCCTTGGTAACTCCACTTCTGGGATTTAACCCCAAAGAAGACCCCATCCTGCAGAAGAAGGCATTCCTTTTGGTTTACTTATAATAATGAAAGGGCATCCCTGGTGATTCAGTGGTAAAGAGTCTGCATGCAACTATGGAGACCAGATTCAATCCCTGGGTCAGGAAGATCCCCTGGAGGAGGAAATGGCAACCCACTCCGGTATTCTTGCCTGGGAAATCCCATGGACAGAGGAGCCTGGGAGGCGATAGTCCATGGGTTTGCAAGAGTCAGAGAAAACTTAGCAACTAAACCATCACTACCACCACCCATAATAATGAAAACTTTGGACCCCAATAAGAGGGTAAATTAGTTAAGACCAAAAGTTACATGATGGTGGTGAAAATGACCACTGCAGGTGAACAGAGTCAGCTGGGTGAGTGAGAAGATAAAAGGACTTGGTTTAGAAGGAAATAAAAGGACAAGTATATGTTGCACTTCTACCATATGCAAGGTCTACACTAGGAGCATTACATAGGTTATCTCCTTTCAGCCTCACACCCTACATGCTTCCTGTGGGGTTTTCTAATGAGGCAGGAAGGGTCATGCAATGGAAGACCCCCTGCTAAGTGCCAGGCACTGTGACACAGGTCCAGGATCTGGCTTTACACATGAACCCCATTAAGTAGATGACACTACCCTCATTGTGTATTTGTGGAAACAAAGGCTCAGAGAGGCGAACTAACTTGCCTGAGGTCTCAGAACTAAGAAGCACCGCTAGGCACCTAGCAGCTCCAGAAGCCGTGTTCTGTCTCAGACTGCAGGCTGACTCAGGATGCAGGCTGCACTGCCCTCACGGCCCTAACCCCCGCTCACTCCCCCCGGACAGAGAACTCTGACCTCTTAATTCAGGCATATGGGAACCTCTGTAGTTTTAGGGCTGGTGCACTGGGATGACCCAGAGGAAGGAAGGATGACCCAGATGGGGAGGAAGGTGGGAAGGGGGTTCAGGATTGGGAACACGTGTACACCCGTGGTGGATTCATGTTGATGTATGGCAAAACCAATACAATATTGTAAAGCAAAAAAAAATAAAATAAAATAAACTGCTCTCCTCTCACTACTTCTGACCCTTTCTTCCCTCTCCAGCCTCTAGGAAAATGATCCCATTTACATTTCTCAGCAAGGAAACAGCTGCTCCCTTAGTGGCTTCCACCATCTGAATTCTCTTTCCTTTTTCTAGTCAACAAAAGCTAAATTACCTCATTGGGGTCATGGAGTCTGTGGGGCTAGTGAGTAGTTTAGGCAGGCTGTCCTGAGGTGTTTTTTGTTTTTTGAGGTGTAGTTACATCTAGGCTGGCCCCTCTGTGCTTCCAGAGCACTTCCACTGTTCTGCCATTGCAGCACTTTTCAAAGTTCTCAGGGAGCTGTGTAGGTGAGAGGGTAAGGGGTACACAGAAGCCATCCGCTCATCTGCTCTCTGTCTGTGCACTTTTAGTTGCAAAACAACCACTGAGGGCTGGAAGTCCCCCCAGTGAAAGTGCAGCTGTTTCTGCCTCATCTAAACAGGCATCAGCCGAATTATAGGCAGACTGAGAGCAACAATAACAAGGCTGTGTGTGTGTAAGTCCCACCTGAGAGGTGAGGGCAGGGAGCTGGGTGGGTCCCAGTGGCTCTAACCGTGAGGTCTTTTCCATTCCTTGAACAGTGATGAAATGCAAACTCTTTCCTCTAAATGTATCTTGGATTAAAGCAGATTCAGCCAGGGCTGGGTTATTGATTAGCCCATTTGCATTAAGAGCCAAAAGTGGCCAAACTAGTGAGCTATTGTCCTTTATTTGAAAGAATATCTTTTAAAACATTTAAAACATATGGCATCGAGTGATCATATTTCATCTTATCCTTAAAAGTTTGCAGTGGAGAAATTTTATGGACATACGTCTGCATTCCTCCTGAAGGCACAGGACATGTCTGCAGAGAAGAGATGAAAACATCGGTACTAGCGCTGCTCCTGCCCAGCCTTTCAGTCGTCATTGGATTTGGCCCTTTTCCTGTATGCTTTATGGATTCCAGATGTGCAGCTGGGAAAGAACTGAAACACAGACCTGCATTTTTTAAGGATCCATCTCTCTGTTCTTGATAAAGAATATTTTTAATAATCTATGAGAAACAGCTGAATAAATTTATTTACAAAAGAGAGAGAGAGCAGGAATCAGACAGCTTGCAGACCACACAGAAATACAGATGTAGCTTCACTACTGTGTGGACACTTTGTAGCTCTCCTGATAAAATTGTTGGTCTCTGTGAAATTCCTTCACTCCTACCTTTTGTGAACATACTAGTTAACGTGGACTTCCCAGGTGGCACTAGTGGTAAAGAGCCACCTGCCAATGCCGAAGACATGAGAGACACAGGTTCGATCCCTGGGTTGGGACGATCCCCTGGAGGAGAAAAGGGCAACCCACTGCAGTATTCTTGCCTGGAGAATCCCATGGACAGAGAAGCCTGGCAGGCTACAGTCCATGGGGTTGCAAAGAGTCAGACATTACTGAGCACGCACACATACGCACTAGACCAGAGAAAGAAATGAGTTACAAAAATGTCAAAAGAGAGTTCTTTTATTATTTATAGACTATTTAATTTTTCACTTGAACTCAAAGGAAAATTATTGCAGAAGATTACAAAAAAAGGAAAAAAATCAGGAAAGCAAGATATAAAATTAAGATAGCAAAATAAATAGATTATTACATGATACTAACAACCAGAATGATGTTATGGCATCACAAAAATAAAATGTTTACGTATAATCGTAACAGAAAATAAACAACTATATACAAAAATTTAAATTTAACAGAAGATAACAAAATAATGCAGAAAATAAACAACTATATACAAAAATTTAAATTTAACAGAAGATCACAAAATAATGCCTGGACAAACAGAAAAACATAGTATGTTCTCCAATAGGAAATTCAAATACTAACTCTTAAAGCTAACCTATAAAATTAATATGACTTTAATAAAACATACCATTAGGACTTAAAAAAAAAATCCAGACAAGCAGGTTCTTCATACGTAAATATGAGAGACAAGACCATTTAAAGATATTCTGAAAAATTAGGGTAATTAGGGACTTTTCTGGTGAACCAGTGACCAAAACTCTGCACTCCCAATGCAGGGGGCCCAAGTTTGATCCCTGGTCAGAAAACTAGATTCCACATGCCTCAGCTAAGCGTTCACATGCTGCAAGTAGAGGTCTGAGTGGCACAACTAAGCCCTGGCACAGCCAAATAAATAAAATTAAAATTTTTTTAAATAAGCATAATTAGGGCACTAGCCCTAACAGGTATTATATATATCAGGAAACTACAGTTATTAAAGCAGCATGGCCCTGCTTAGGAAAAGCATTCAAAGAGCTTGTTTGGAAGCCAACCGGTGATTTTTATAAGATAGCTGTTCTAGTTTATAGATCCTGAACTCCTGTTGCAACATTTCCAGCCTCCAGCCAATCCATCTCTTTTCAAATGGGCCCTTGCAATCCAAATTGGCTCTAGACAATCTATCTTGATAACAGTTTTTTTGTGTACTGACAGACTCCCTCGGTTCATTTCAAGTACCAAGTCAAGGGAGAGATTCTGTCAGCAACCAAGGACCTCTGTTCAGTCCTGAGTAATGGGTTTTTCCTCCAGCTCAGGGGTTGTCTCTATGACTGTGCTCCTAAATGTACACTTCCACAACTCCCTAGATTGTCTAACTGTTGAATATATTGTACAGTGTTAACTATATTGCACCATTAAAGCTGTCTGTCTATCCTTTCTATCTTTATTTCAAAACTCTGAATATGTGGCTAGCATATACTTGAGTTCACTATTGAAAAATTGTAAATGTTAATAAAGTCAATTTCCAGTATCCTTCTAAATGGTCCAGTGTCCTGTGTGTGTGTGTGTGTGTGTGTGTGTGTGTGTGTGTGTGCGTGCGCGCGCGCTAGGTCACTTCAGTCATTTTTGTCTGAGTCTTTGTGACCCCATGGACTGTAGCCTGCCAGGCTCCTCCGTTCATGGGATTTTCCAGACAAAACTACTAGAGTGGGTTGCCATGTCCTTCAACAGGGGATCCAACCCTGAACCAAGGATACAGCCCACGTCTCCTGTGTCCCCTACGTCATCCAATATGTTTGTAGATGGTAAGATATCCTACTAAATTATGAACAACAATTGAAGCTGTGCAGTGAAAACAAATTTCTAGTTTGATATCAGGCAAATCTGGCTTCAAATTGTAGCTTGTTTATGGCATTAATTACATTACTTCATCTCTCTGAACCTTAAGTTTCCCATCTGCAACTGGGACCGACATGCACTCTTTGAGGTTTGTTGTCATGATTACAAGTAGAATGGTTGGCATACAGTTGATAGTGAATGTATGGCACCTGGCGACCCCTATCCCCAGGAGAAAAGAGTTTAAAGTTCTGAGCTCCTCTTACACCTCAGGCCCAGAGACTCTTGCTTCTAAATGAAAGNCTCTTTGAGGTTTGTTGTCATGATTACAAGTAGAATGGTTGGCATACAGTTGATAGTGAATGTATGGCACCTGGTGACCCCTCTCCCCAGGAGAAAAGAGTTTAAAGTTCTGAGCTCCTCTTACACCTCAGGCCCAGAGACTCTTGCTTCTAAATGAAAGACTTGGTCATAGACCAGGGAATTTCCACTTTGGCCTCTCAGACAAGTGGCCACAGAATGTGATTTCAGAATCACTCAAAACCCGCCTTCCCAGCAACTTCAACACTGCCATTGCTTGAAGGTTCTTCCTGTTTTGAGACTTGGCCTGAGTCCCTGTGACTTTCCTCAAGGTCACATTACCCTGGGAAGCAGCAGAGCCTGGGTGTTCAGAAGGACGCTTGGGGGTTAGATAGCCCAGATGTGGATCCTGAGCCCCATTTGTGTTTTCTCATCTGTTAAATGGGGTGACGGAACATGAGACCACCCAGCTATTGGAGTTCTTGTGATATTTCTGAGATACAGGGCTTGTACCTAGACAGCATATTAAAAAGCAGAAACATTACTTTGTCAACAGAGGTTCATCTAGTCAAGGCTATGGTTTTCCTAGTAGTCATGTATGGATGTGAGAGTTGGACTATAAAGAAAGCTGAGCACCGAACAACTGATGCTTTTGAACTGTCCTGAAGAAGAAGACTCTTGAGAGTCCCTTGGACTGCAAGGAGATCCAACAAGTTCATCCTAAAGGAGATCAATCCTGGGTGTTCACTGGAAGGACTGATGTTGAAGCTGAAACTCCAATACTTTTGCTACCTGATACAAAGAGCTGACTTATTGGAAAAGACCCTGATGCTGGGAAAGATCGAGGGCAGGAGGAGAAGGGGACGACAGAGGATGAGATGGCTGGATGGCATCTCAGGAGTTTGAGTGAACTCCAGAAGTTGAGTGAACTCCGGGAGTTGGTGATGGACAGGGAGGCCTGGCGCACTGCGGTTCATGGGGTCGCAAAGAGTCGGACACTACTGAGCGCCTGAACTGAACTGAACTGAAGTGAACACAGTAAGTGTTCAGTAATGGTAGCTGATGTTGCTGTTATTAGTAGTATCTTGTGGGAGGCAAAGACCACATGTCCAAGAAATCTCAGAGGAACCCAGCAAATGATTGATTTAGTGGGCATTTTGTAAGCACCTACTATATGCCCCAGCCCTGAGGCAGGCCAGGTGCACTGTGTGGGGTGCAGACAGGAAGCAGTGAGACATATCGCCAGCTGCCAGGGGGCTACAGTGCCCCTGGGGTGACCAGACGCCTTTGGCCAGTTGGACCCTGAGCTGTGTCACCCCACGGTGGCCTGTCTGGTGTGGGCTGGATCCTTCCATTAATTTGCACAAGCTGCTTTGCGTGGAAGTGGGCTGATCTGCCTGAGGAGTCGAGAATGGGGGGGTGACTGTGGACCCCAAGATATTTGTCTCGTGGCTTTGTCCTGAGCACTGTGGACAGAGCCCTCAGGCCCAGGCTCCAGGAAGCTCCAGGCCCAGGCTCTGGTCACTGAGAGGGGCCCTGCAGGGCACAGGGGACAAAACAGTGCCAACTCAGTGCAGGACAGGGCTGGGGGCACGGCCTGCCTCTGTGCAGAGCACGGAGTGGCTCTGACACTGGAAGGGCGGGAGACCCCACTGGGCATCTGCAGGCCCACAGCTTCGGGGTGCTGAGACCCCCAGGAGCAGCAGCGGAGGTGGGGTAGGGGAGCAGCACAGAAGACTGTAAGAGGCCTGGGAGTCCCAAGTCTGCTCTGGAGACCCCCAGACGTAACAGCAAGGCTTTATGTTGTGAGGACTTAGGAAGGAGCTGACTTATGTGGACCAGACAAGAGACCAGAGGCCTTTCTGGCTGTTAGTGTGATTCTCCCAGGGGCCCACAACCTCTTGAGGCCGGGTGGAAGGGTACTCCCAAGAGATACACCATTATCAAGGCCTTGCTTTTTTCATTTTTAATTGTAAGTTATTGCAGTATAGTTGCTTTACGATGCTGTGTGAGCTTCCACTGCACAGCAGAGCAAAGGCGCCACACACCTGTGCATCCCCCCCCCCCCCCCCCGGGCTTCCTTCCCATTCAGGTTACCCCAGAGCCTTAGCTGGAGCTCACCGTGCAGCAGGTCCAGTTTACGCCCCTGTTGTTCAGCTGCTAGGTCATGTCTGACTCTTTGTGAGCTCACAGACTGTAGCCCGCCAGGCTCTTCTGTCCATAGCATTCCCCAGGCAAGAATACTGGGGTGGGTTGCCATTTCCTTCTCCAGGGCATCTTCCCAGCCTTGGGGACTGAACCCAACCCACATCTGCTGCATCGGCAGACAAATTCTTTACCACTGAAATACCAGAATAGTACCAGTACTACACATACCGTTTACACGAGGTCTTTGATATCACCATTTGTACGGTGGGTATTATTTGTTTCATTTGCAGAAGGGGTTTGTGGAGCTCCATAGGGTCAAGTCACCTTCCAGGCAGAGCACTGACTACACCCGGTCTCCTCTCTCTCAAGCCTGATTCTTTTCCAGTGGGCCTTCGACATGGGCCATCTGGACAACGGGTGGTGTTATGGGTTGAACTGTGTCCCCCAACTCCCAGTACCATGTTTGGAGATATGGTCTTTAAAGAGCTGGTTAAGTTAAAATGAGATCATTAGGGCGGGTCCTATTCTAACATGAGTTGTGTCCTTTAAGAAGAGGAGACTGGGACACAGGCAGCTAGGAGATTGTCATCTGCATGCCAATTACAAAGGCATCAGAACGCCCCAACCCTGCCTGAAATGGATCAGGACCCTCTGCTCTTTGTCCCCCATGTCCTCTACCTGACTTTTGTCTGTGGGTAAACCTTAGCCAACGAATAAATTGAATCAGAGAAGTGAGAACGTGGAGAAACCAAGGGAAACTGTCAAGGAAGACCAAAGAATGATCGTGGCGCCATTAAGCACAGCCAAGGCCCTTTAGTGCCTCCTCCAGGACTGCAGATAATGTCCTGAGCCACATCCTTGAGCTGCCTTCCAGATACTGAAACCCCGACCAGGCGCTGGTTAGAAGCTGGTGCTTTACTCACTAAGTCATGTCCGACCCTTGTGATCCTGTGGGCTGTAGGCTGCCAGGCTCCTCAGTCCGTGGGATTCTCCAGGCAAGAACACTGGTTGCCATTGCCTTCTCCATGCAGTTTCCTTCTACCTGGCGGAGAAGTTAACTGCCTGATGACCAGATCGTAGCCAGGACATAAGCTGCCCCAGTTCCAAGAATTAGCCTCAGAGAAGTGGGAACAAACTGACCCTAGAACTGAAGACCAACTATACTTGAAACAATCAAGATGATGGTCAGACCACCGACGGCCAATTTCAAAATGACTGTCAGGGCCGACTGTGCTGTTTCTGTTATGTAGCCCCCTCCTCTGTCTGTAAAAGCTCATGCCTCCTGATTGTCAGGGGGGCAGGGTGACTTTAGATAGGCATCTGCCCTCCCTGCAACCCCTCCTAGTTGCTAGCATCCAAAATAAACTTTCCTTTCCACCAACCTTGCCTCTTTACTGGCTTTTTTGGAGCAGCAAGCAGCCGGACCCAACATCTGGTTACTTACAGTATCTTGATCTCTGACCTCCAGCTTCTAGAAGTGTAAGAAAACAAAATTCTCTTGTTTAAGGCAGCCACCCTGTGGTGCTTTGTTAGGTAGTCTGAGCAAACTCACACAGGTGTTAGGAGAGCCCAGACATAATAATGGAGGCACAGGCAGGCTTCCTGGAGGAGGTGAGTGGCCTCTGGTCATGACCTCCTTTCTTCTGCTTGGCCCCCATCCTCTCCCCACAGTGTCCACACAGGCCAAATCAGCATGAGAGGCTGTTCTGAGGGGCTGTCCTGGGCCCCAGGCTGCTGCCTGTAGCCAGACCTTCCCTGACTCCCTGAGCCACATGGCTTCCCATCTTGCTGTCTCAGTTTCCACCTCCATAAAATGGGAATAATGTCCTTTGATGCCTCCCTCCTCCAGAGTCAATTGCTTACAGTTATGAATTACTTGCCTAAATAGTCATTATACACTGTTCATGGGGTTGTCAAAGCAAGAATGCTGAAATGGTTTGCCATTCCCTTCTCCAGTGGAGCACAATTTGTCAGAACTCTCCATCATGACTGGGCCATCTTGGGTGGCCCTACATGACATGGTTCATAGTTTCATTGAGTTAGACAAGGCTGTGGTCCATGTGATCAGTTTGATTAGTTTTCTGTGATTGTGGTTTTCAGTCTGTCTACCCTCCAAGGGCAATAACGAGTTCATGATCTGAGCCACAGTCAGCTCCCAGTCTTGTTTTTGCTGACTTTATAGAGTTTCTCTATCTCTGACTGCAAAGAATATAATCAATCTGATTTCAGTGTTGACCATCTGGTGATGTCCATGTGTAGAGTCTTCTCTTGTGTTGTTGGAAGAGGGTGTTTGCTATGACCAGTGCATTCTCTTGGCAAAACTCTATTAGCCTTTGCCCTGCTTCATTCCATACTCCAAGGCCAAATTTGCCTGTTACTCCAGGTGTTTCTTGACTTCCTACTTTTGTGTTCCAGTCCCCTGTAATGAAAAGGACATCTTTTTTGGGTGTTAGTTCTAAAAGGTCTTGTAGGTCTTCATAGAACCGTTCAACTATAGCTTCTTCAGCGTTACTGGTTGGGGCATAGGCTTGGATCACCATGATATTGGATGGTTTGCCTTGGAAATGAACAGAGTTCATTCTGTCATTTTTGAGGTTGCTTCCAAGTACTGCATTTTGGACTCTTTTGTTGACCACGATGGCTACTCCATTTCTTCTAAAGGATTCCTGCCCGCAGTAGTAGATATAATGGTCATCCTAGTTAAATTCACCCATTCCACTCCATTTTAGTTCTCTGATTCCTAGAATGTCAACGTTCACTCTTGCCATCTCCTGTTTGACCACTTCCAATTTGCCTTGATTCATGGACCTAACATTCTAGGTTCCTATGCAATATTGCTCTTTACAGCATCGGACCTTACTTCTATCACCAGTCACATCCACAACTATTGTTGGTATTGTTTTTGATTTGGCTCCATCCCTTCATTCTTTCTGGAGTTATTTCTCCACTGATCTCCAGTAGCATATTGGGCACCTACTGACCTGGGGAATTCCTCTTTCAGTGTGCTATCTTTTTGCCTTTTCATACTGTCCATGGGGTTCTCAAGGCAAGAATACTGAAGTGGTTCACCATTTCCTTCTCCAGTGGATCACATTCTGTCAGACCTCTCCACCATGACCCGTCCATCTTGGGTGGCCCCACATGGCATGGCTTAGTTTCATCGAGTTAGACAAGGCTGTGGCCCATGTGATCAGATTAGCTAGTTTTCTGTGATATGGTTTCAGTGTGTCTGCCCTCTGATGCCCTCTCATAACACCTACCATCTCACTTGGGTTTCTCTTACCTTGGNTCCACCATGACCCGTCCATCTTGGGTGGCCCCACATGGCATGGCTTAGTTTCATCGAGTTAGACAAGGCTGTGGCCCATGTGATCAGATTAGCTAGTTTTCTGTGATATGGTTTCAGTGTGTCTGCCCTCTGATGCCCTCTCATAACACCTACCATCTCACTTGGGTTTCTCTTACCTTGGACATGGGGGATCTCTTCACGGCTGCTCCAGCAAATCACAGCTGCTGCTCCTTACCTTGGACGAAGGGTATCTCCTCATGGCCAGCCCTCCTAACCTTGAACGTGGAGTAGCTCCTGTCACTCTAGACCATTCAGCTATGACCTATATCAAACTCCTTATGATGATACAGTGGAAGTGAGAAATAGATTTAAGGAACTAAATCTGATAGAGTGCCTGATGAACTATGGACGGAGGTTCGTACATTGTTCAAGAGACAGGGATCAAGACCATCCCCATGGAAAAGAAATGAAAAAAAGCAAAATGACTGTCTGGGGAGGCCTTACAAATAGCTGTGAAAAGGAGAGAAGCAAAAAGCAAAGGAGAAAAGGCAAGATATATCCATCTGAATGCAGAGTTCCAGAGAATAGCAAGGAGAGATAAGAAAGCCTTCCTCAGCATTCAGTGCATAGAAATTGAGGGAAACAACAGAATGGGAAAGACTAGAGATCTCTTCAAGAAAATTAGAGATACCAAGGGAACATTTCATGCAAAGAAGGGCTCAATAAAGGACAGAAATGGTATGGACCTAACAGAAGCAGAAGATATTAAGAAGAGGTGGCAAGAATACACAGAAGAACTGTACAAAGGTGTGATCACTCACCTAGAGCCACACATCCTGGAATGTGAAGTCAAGTGGGCCTTAGGAAGCATCACTACCAACAAAGTTAGTGGAGGTGATGGAATTCCAGTTAAGCTATTTCAATTCCTGAAAGATAATGCTGTGAAAGTGCTGCACTCAATATGCCAGCAAATTTGGAAAACTCACCAGTGGCCA
>SJYX01007324.1:116523-135993 GCA_006410675.1 Oreotragus oreotragus
ATGACCTAAATCAAATCCCTTATGATTATACACTGGAGTGAGAAATAGATTCAAGGGATTATATCTGATAGACAGAGTGCCTGAAGAACTATGGACGGAGGTTTGTGACATTGTGCAAAGAATAGCAAGGAGAGATAAGAAAGCCTTCCTCAGTGATCAATTCAGAGCAATAGAGGAAAACAATAGAATGGGAAAGACTAGAGATCTCCTCAAGAAAATTAAAGATACTAAGGGATTTCATGTAAAGATGGGCACAATAAAGGACAGAAATTGTATAGACCTAAAGTGAAGAAAGCTGAGTGCCAAAGAATTGATGCTTTTGAACTGTGGTGTTGGAGAAGACTCTTGAGAGTCCCTTGGACTGCAAGGAGATCCAACCAGTCCATTCGAAAGGAGATCAGTCCTGGGTGTTCATTGGAAGGAATGATGCTAAAGCTGAAACTCCAATACTTTGGGCACCTCATGCTGGAAAAGACCCTAATGCTGGGAGGGGTTGGGGGCAGGAGGAGAAGGGGAAAACAGAGGATGAGATGGCTGGATGGCATCACCAACTCGATGGACATGAGTTTGGGTGATCTCAGGGAGTTGGTGATAGACAGGGAGGCCTGGCGTGCTGCAATTCATGGAGTCACAAAGAGTTGGACGTGACTGAGTGCCTGAACTGAACTGAACTGAACTGAACTGAAGCAGAAGCAGAAGCTATTAAGAGGAGGTGGCAACAATACACAGAAGAACTACACGGAAAAGATCTTCATGACCCAGATAATCACAATGGTGTGATCACTCACCTAGAGCCAGACATCCTGGAATGTGAAGTCAAGTGGGCCTTTGGAAGCATCACCATGAACAAAGCTAGTGGAGGTGATGGAATTCCAGTTGAGCTATTTCAAATCCTCAAAGATGATGCTATGAAAGTGCTGCACTCAGTATGCCAGCAAATTTGGAAACCTCAGCAGTGTCCACAGGAATGGAAAGGTCTGTTTTCATTACAACCCCAAAGAAAGGCAATGTCAAAGAATGTTCACACTATCACACAATTACACTCAGTTCACACACTAGCAAAGTAATGCTCAAAATTCTGCAAGCCAGGCTTCAGCAATATGTAAACTGTGAACTTCCAGATGTTCAAGCTGGATTCAGGAAAGGCAGAGGAACCAGAGATCAAAATGCCAACATTCAGTGGATCATTGGAAAAGCAAGTGAGTTCCAGAAAAAACATCTATTTCTGCTTTATCGACTATGCCAAAGCCTTTGACTGTGTGGATCACCACAAACTGTGGAAATTCTTCAAGAGATGGGAATACCAGACCACCTGACCTGCCTCCTGAGACATCTGTATGCAGGTCAAGGAGAAACAGAATTGGACATGGAACAAGAGACTAGTTCCACACCAGGAAAGGAATAAGTCAAGGCTGTATGTCATTGCTCTGCTATTTTAACTTCTGTGCAGAGCACATCACGAGAAACGCTGGGCTGGAGGAAGCACAAGCTGGAATCAAGATTGCCGGGAGAAATATCAATAACCTCAGATATGCAGATGACACCACGCTTATGGCAGAAAGCAAAGAACTAAAGATCCTCATGATCAAAGTCAAAGAGAGAGAGTGAAAAAGTTGGCTTAAAGCTCAACATTCAGAAAACGAAGATCATAGCATCTGGTCCCATGACTTCATGGCAAATAGATGGGGAAACAATGGAATGCATGACGGACTATATTTTTGGCCAAAATCACTGCAGATGGTGACTACAGCCATGAAATTAAAAGACACTTACTCCTTGGAAGAAAAGTTGTGACCAACCTAGATGGTATATTCAAAAGCAGAGACATTACTTTGCCAACAAATATGGTTGGCAAAGCTATGTCTTTTGACTAGCTAGTCAAGGCTATGGTTTTTCCAGTAGTCATGTACAGATGTGAGAGTTGGACTATACAGAAAGCTGAGGGCCGAAGACTGATGCTTTAAACTGTGGCGTTAGAGAAGACTCTTGAGAGTCCCTTGGATTGCAAGGAAATCCTACCAGTCCATCCTAAAGAAAATCAGTCCTGAATATTCATTGAATGGACTGATGCTGAAGTTGAAACTCCAATACTTTGCCACCTGATGCGAAGAACTGACTCATTGGAAAAGTCCCTGATGCTGGGAAAGATTGAGGACAGGAGGAAAAGGGGATGACAGAGGATGAGATGGTTGGATGGCATCACCGACTCGATGGACATGGGTTTGAGTAAGCTCTTGGAGTTGGTGATGGACAGGGAGGCCTGTGTGCCCCAGTCCATGGGGTCACAAAGAGTCAGACACAACTGAGCGGCTGAACTGAACTGAACTGCACAGCTTTTGGGATCTTAGTTCCCCAAACAGGGATCGAACCTGGGCCCTTGGCAGTGAAGGTGCAGAGCTCTAGCCACTGGACTGCCAATAAAATCCTTGGAATCTGAACCTGGCACCCATAGTTCTTAGCCTCTACTGTGCTCTCTGGCATGAGCCACTGAGCTTCATACAGAAGGAAAACCACTCGGTCAGCTCTTTCACAGATGTGTGTCACAGACCAGAGGGTGTGGGTGGCTCCGGGTGACCCGCCCATGTAGCTAATCATATATGAATGACCGGCTGGGACTTCTTGTAAGAATGTATTCAGCATCTATCCATTCATCCAATGAAGGCAGACTCCCTAACTGTCAAGCCTGAGATGAGAATTCTTGGGCAAGGGAATGATGTATTGAGGAAGTGCCCTTAGGGGGAAACCTGTAGGAGAAAGAGGAAAACAGGGTAGGCCAGGGCACAGATGAAGACATCTAGCCGGAACTCAGGAGGCGCTCTGGGGCACACCATGTACGACCCAGATGCTCCTGCATCAGGCGGGGAGAGGGCGGTTATGCCCCCCACGGTATCATTCTCCCAACTCACTGGTTAGAGGTGTGCGAGGAGGGGTGGGTGACGGGCACGGCAGCGCCCAGCAGCCTGGGGGCAATCCTCAAGAGAAGGGGGCCGAAGTGTGCACTTGGCAGCTGACCCCTGGGTTGGGGACCTGGGCCAAGAGGGAATCTGGGTGGGGCCTGAACACCACCTGCCCCCACCTCCATCTCTCCTCTGGGGGCTCCTTTGATTCCAAAGCATTGACTGCGCGCCTATCACCTGGGGGAGCAGAGGAAGCGGACTCCACCCTCCCAGAGCTCCAGTCTGCTCAGAGCGGTCCAGACAACCATGTACCACACAAGTGGGAGCTCGGCAAGGTGAAGACCTGGAAAGTGCTGCGGGAGCTTGAGGGTGGGAGTGAGCCCGTGGAACTGGAGAGGAATAGGCCGGGAAGACTTCTGCAGGAGGCGGCCCTTGGACCCCGAGGAGCCTAGGGTGGGCTTAGCTACCCGGGAGACAGCAGGCCAGCGGAGCATCGCTGCAGAAGTCCAGGTTGAGCAAAGTCCTGGCAGTCAGAGAGGAAAGAGTGCCCAGAAGTCCCGTGGCCTGCAGACCAGGTGCCTGGAGCCCAGGGAGCTTGGTCTAGTCCTTGCCTCGAAAAGTATTTACTGAACCCCTTCTGGGTTCCGGGTCTGCTTTGGGCACCAGAGCTGCAATGAGTCCAAGACAGCCATTAGCCAAGTCTGCGAGGGTTCCAAGGCTCCAGGGGAGAGGGACACAGTGCCAGGCGGTAACAGGTCCCAGACACCCCACCCGCCGCCCCCGCCCCGTCCTGGATGGTGCAGGGCCTTGGGGTTGCGGGTTTTTATTTCATTATTTATTTTTAATTGGAGGATAATTGCTTTATTATGTTGTGTTGGTTTCTGCCACACATCAGCATGAATCAGCCATAGGTACACGTGTGTCCTGTGATGACTGGAGGGGTGGGATGGAGCGGGAGGCAGGACTCGGGGCCTTGGGGTTTGAAGAAGCAGAGTCCCATTGACAGAAAGATCCATATAGCCCTTTACAGAGGCCACTCTGGCAGCTGCTTGGATGGTGTTTCAGGGGTGGGGAGAGCCTGGAGGGCCCTGGTGAGTGGTCATGAAGGAAGAAGCTGCCCCACCCCACCCGAGACCCTGCCACCCATGCCCACTGCTTTGCCCCAAACATACACTCCCCCTGGCAGCTCCCTGGCCTTGGTTTTTCCTAAGATCTCAATCCACCCTCAGAGGAGACAGCTGCGAGGATTCAGAAGGTCCAAGAGGCAAGTGGGAGCTAGGGGCGAGGCCAAGCCCCGTCCTCTTCCCGGGAGTGCTCTAAAGGCACCAGGCAGGGGTCGGGGCTGTGGCCAGTGGTCCTGGGGGGTCTTCTCCAGAGCTCAAGATGCAGCGGACAGGCTAGAGGGTGTGGCACTTGGGGGTCTCGCCCTCGCATGCAGACAGATAACGCAGGTGATTCTTGTAGGTGTTCAGGTTCCGCTGCAGGCAGAAGGCCAATGTCTTGTCACAGGCGCACAGCTGCTGCTCACACCAGCTGCCCTTGGTGGCTGCGAGGGGGTGGAGGAGGGCACCTAAGTGGTCTGGCCCTTCCCGTGGTAGGGTGGGTCGTCGCCCCTGGAGGGGAGCTGCTGAAAGCAGCTCAGCCCTCGTCCAGCCTTTGGTGCCCTTCCCAGCTCCCTGGGCTCCGGCTTTCTGATCTTGGGCATGGGGTGTGACCTCCCTGTGCGCCATTGCCTCTTCGTTCACTCATCTGTTCAGTAAACAACTGAGCACCTGCCCTCCGACCGTCCCGCAGGGAGAGGAGAGCAGAACGGACGCCTGAGCTCACACTCCCCTGGTGGGGGGAGGGGTGGGCAGATGTCGGAGAAGCGTGTGGTCGTTGTTATTCGGCCGCTCAGTCGTGTCTGACTGTCTGTGACCCCATGGACGGCAGCGTGCCAGGCCTCCCTGCCCTTCACAGAAGTGAGCGCAACCGTGCTTACCCGAGAGTCAGAAAGAGGCAGGGCCTCTGAGCTGCTAACCGATGGGACTGACTGAGTGTCAAAAGCCATTTGAGCTGGGATCAGGAGAGTGAGCTGTCGCTCCTACTCTGGAAAGCCAGGGGGAGGAGAGGGGTTGTTCCTGGCAGAAGGGACAGCATGTGCAAAGCCTCTGATGAAAGATGGACAGTGGTGCCTCAGTTTCACCATCTGTCAAATGGGGATAAGAGAGCCGGACCTACTGTACAGCATGGGGAACTCTGCTCAGTATTTTGTAATAATCTATAAGGGAAAAGAATATGTATACATATATATTCAGATTAAACTAAGAAGGCAAAACTTTTGGCACATAGTAAGTGGTCTATAAATGTTGGCCATTACAGTTATTGCCACTAAATTCTCAGGTAACAGGGACAAGCTGGTGAGCCCATTCACCTTCCAGCCCTGGGACTTGCCGCCTTTCTCTGTGCATGGACCCTGGGGCTTGGTGACCTGGGTTACAGCCCAGGCTACTCATTTGTAGCTGTGTGACTCTGAGCAAACAGTTCACTCTAGTTTCAGTTTTCTTGTCAGTAAAATGGAGATCAGGGCTTCCCAGGCAGCTCAGAATTTGCCTGCCAAGCAGGAGACATGGGCTCAAGTCCTGGGTCAGGAATATCTCCAAGCAAGGAAATGGCAACATCCTCCAGTATTTTTGCCTGTGAAATCCCATGGACAGAGCAGATGAGTGGGTCACACGTCATGTGGTTGCAAAGAGTAAGATGCAACTTAGTGACCATGAACAACAACCAGAAAATGATCGCCAAGGTGATGCTGCCTCCTATCTGGGCTGCTCTAAGAACCCATGACAATGAAATAATGAGCACTAACCTCAGTAGCACTAACCTTATCAAGCATGCATCTGCAGGGCACCTTATGTCTCCTCTTAGTTTCTGAATTAACTTTATGGAGGAGAATGCTGTTATCATCCTGAGTTTCCAGATGAGGATCCTGAGGTTCAGAGAAGTTAAGCAAAGTGTTCAAGGTCACACTGCTGGTCAGTGGTGGGTCTGGGATCTAAGCTGAGGTCTGGCAGCATTCCAGATACTAAAGGGATCAAATTCTCTATGGGCCCTCTCTGTCCTCCTACCCCTATTGCTGCCTCTCCTTCACAGCCCAGATATTGCACTGGACATATGAGGAAAACAGAGAGGCTGAGCAGCTTGTGCTTTGTCACACAGCATACAAAAGCAATGCGTGCAATAACTCCTTTGCTCAGCCTCTACTCCAACCCGGAGGCCCAGGCACTCACAACACTGGACTTTCCCCCGGAAAAAGGTGTAGTGGTAGTGGTCGAAGCTGATGTTACAGTTGTCGGATTTCAGGTGACGGTAGCAGCAGTCATGGTCGTGGCAGCACCTGGCAGGAGAGGACAGGAGGAGGGTGAGTCCTTGGCTGACTTGAGTCTCAGGTTGCCCCTGCCCCAGAGCAGAAGCTGCCTGTCTGCCTGGGAAGGCGGGGCCTGCAGGCTCTAGTCTGCTTTCCAGGGAAAGTTCCCGAGTGCTTCCCGAGTGCCAGCTGGAGGTTTACTCTCTCAGTCGTGTCTGACCCTTGCGACCCCAGGGACCGCAGCCCACCAGGCTCCTCTGTCCATGTGACTCTCCAGGCAGGAGGACTGGAGTGGGTCACCATTTCCTTCTCCAGGGGATCTTCCTGACCCAGGGATCGAACCCAGGTCTCCTGCACTGCAGGCAGATGCTTTACCGTCTGAGCTATGAAGGAAGATGCCCTACTGTGTACCAGGCACCTGCTTACCTAGGAATTCTCTCTTAATCCTTTTGGCTGCTCTAGGATAGAGGTACTAGCATTATCCCCATTTTACAAATGAGGAGACTGAGGTTTTGGGCGGTCAGGCCACTGGCCCAGGATCATACAGCCTGTACGTGGTGGGTGAGGGTGCTGACCTCAGGCCTGCCTGGCTCTCATGCCTCCTCTGGCAGATCCCTGGGTTGCTGTGAAAACCAAGTGAGATCATGGCACAAAGAAGTGGGACTTAAAAAAAATAATAATAATAACAATGTTCAATGGCAATGGGAAGTGTCTGTGGCTCTTCTAGCTAGTTTGGGGTGAACAGTGCAAGGCAGACTTCAGAGACTCTGGGGAACCCTTCAGAAGGGCTGGGGCTGGATCGGAGCTCAGCAGAGCTCCTAGCAGGGAAAAACATGAGACCATTCAGGAAAGACCTAAATCAAACCCCTTATGCTTATAAGGTGGAGGTGATTAATAGATTCAAGGGATTAGATCTGATAGACAGAGTGCCTTGAAGAACAACTAAGGACTGAGGTTCAGAACATTGTCCAGGAGGTGGTAACCAAAATCATCCCAAAGAGAAAGCTGCATAAGAAAGTAAGATAGTTGTCTGAGGACACCTTACGAATAGCTGAGAAAAGAAGAGAAGCGGAAGGCAAAAGAGAAAGGGAAAGATATATCCAAATCAGTGCAGAGTTCCAGAGAAGAGCAAGGAGAGATAGGAAAGCCTTCCTCAGTGATCAAAGCAAAGAAACGGAGGAAAAGAACAGAATGGGAAGGACTAGAGGTCTCGTCAATGAGACTGAGATACCAGGGGAATAGCTCATGCACAACAAAGGACAGAAACGTATGGACCCTAAAATGGACTAAAAAAAAAAAAAAAGATTATTAATTGTTAAAAGCTAGAAGATGATAACTAACATATTACTTAGGATAAAATACATCTTTTTATACTTGAAAAAAAAAAAGAAAAAAGAAATGTATGGACCTGACAGAAGTGGAAGAGGTTAAGAAGACGCGGCAAGAATACACAGAAGAACTGTACACAGAAGGACTTAGTAACCCGGATAACCAGCGTAGAGTGGTCACTCACCTACAGCCGGACATCCTGTTGTGTGCAGTCAAGTAGGCCTTAGGAAGCATTACTAGGAGGAAAGCTATTGGAAGTGATGGAATTCCAGTTGAGCTCTTTCAAATCCTAAAAGATGGTGCTGTGAAAGTGCTACACTCAGTAAGCCAGGGAAATTTGGAAAACAGCAGTTCTGATCCCAAAGAAAGGCAATGCCAGAGAACGTTCAAACTACTGTACAATTGTGCTCATTTCACATGCTAGCAGGGTAACGCCCAAACGCCTTCAGGCTAGGCTTCCACAGCACATGGTGCCGAATGAATCAGCGGGTAGAGAGGAAACAGGAGAGGAAAGAGGCGGGTCCCTGGGTGGAGGCCGAGCGCGGCTGGGAGGAGTTACCAGTCTGTGGCGTCTCTGGGCTGGCCTTGGCCGCCAATCCCGCAGTAGCAGCCGTAGAAGGAATAGAAGAAGATGGGGGTCTTCCCCGTCACTTGTCTGACCATCTTGTTCAGGTCCAGCATGTCGCCCTCAGCTGGAACCACACCTGCCAAGGAGCCCAGCCACAGGGAGACCACGTGAGTCTCAGGATGCCGGGAGCCAGTATGAGGAGCCCCGCCCACGGCCAAGGTCACGAGGAAGGAAGCCCGACAAAACGCAAAGGCGTGCACTGGCCTCAGGGATTAGGGGGTCCAGCGGGCTGCAGGCCAGGCACCTCTGCTCTGCCTGGGCCAAACCGGTGACCTTGGATAATGAAGTAACGGCAAACACTGTGGCTATTGGAAATATGATGACAATTGGTAACTGATTACCATGGATCCTTTCACGTGGAGACCTATTGACTCCTTCCTTTCCATGAGATACTCTTTTTTAAAAAATCTTTTTATTTTGGCTTATTCGCGATGTAGAGAAAAGTTGCCAAGATCATATGAAGAGATCTCATACACCTCCCCATTCAGTGTCCTCTCATGATGGTGTATGTATGAAAACTAAGGAAGCAATATTGGAACCATAAATGCTGTCTTTAGTCTCCATCTTAGGGATGAACACACTGAGGTTCAGTAACTTGTCCAGGTCATAGTAGCTGGGGAACAGAGGAGCGGGATTGAAACCCGGGGCAGTCTGCTTCTGCTCTCTGTCTCTGGGGTCACATTCTATAGTAGGAAGACACTCCCCTCACCACCCCTGACTCCCACCACAGCCCATAGAGAATCCACACATTAAACCGTATGCCTGGGGGCTTTCCTGGTGGCTAAGTGGTAACGAATCCGCCTGCCAGTGCAGGAGACACAAGTTCAATCCCTGGTCCAGGAAGTTCCCGCGTGCCGAGGAGCAGCTAAGCCCGTGTGTCACAGCTATCATGCCTGGGAGCCACAGCTACAGAGCCCACATGCCACAACTACTGAAACCCACGTCCCCTAGAGCCCTCCCTCCACAGCAAGAGAGGCCCCCATGCTGAGAAGCCCATACACCGCTACTAGAGAGAAGCCTCCCCCAGCAACGGAGACCCAGCCCAGCCAGAAAGAAAACAAAATAAATAAATTCATTTAAAAATATGCATGGCTCTTCTGGAAAGCAGAGTGATTTAGAAATGAATGTTTTTCATGAATATTTTTCACTTCACTCATAATCTGCTGGTGAGAATTGATCATAACGGGAATTCATTTTGTTGGGAGAGAGGAATGCATTATATTGAGTTAGGAGAAATAAAATATATTAAGCCGATGAAATCATGGGAAAATTTGGGGGAAACAAATGAGATGCAAAGGGGACTGGAATGTACCTGTGTGCAACCTCGGGAGATGACCCAAGAACACAGATGGAGCCCAGAATCTCAGAGAGACTGGGCTGGGGAGGCCCCTCCGGGTGCCCCTAGTTTTGGAAGCTCACCCCTACCCTCAAGTAAATGGTGTTATAATGAAAGCACTACACTCAAATAAAGTGAGTAATAACCAGGGGAGAGCCCTAAACTAGGGAAAGCTGGGTCTGGGATGAACTCATGCATGAGCGGGGCTGCCATGAGAAGCAGGCTGCTTGCCTTGTGAAAAAAGTGACAGTTACTCAGTGGTGCCTGACTGTTTACGACCTCACGGATGGTAGCCTGCCTGGCTCCTCTGTCCATGGGATTCTCCAGGCAAGGATACGGGAGCGGATAGCCATTCTGTTCTTCAGGGGATCTTCCTGACCCAGGGATCGAAAATGGGGCCATTTCAGGCAGACTCTTTACTGTCTGAGCCCCCAGGGCTGCAGCTAAACGTTGACTGGTGGAGTCCGGGACTTGCAGGTAGGTCGTGTCCCAGTGTGTGGAAGTCCACATTGCCACTCTTGTTTGCCATGGTGGCTCTAGCTGTACAGATGTTAAAGAGAAACCTTACTAACGTTTACTGTGCTGAGGAATGACCTCAAGCCCCCTGGAACCCCAGATTTGGTGATAAGGCCCCAGAAACAGCCCACGGCCTAGAGAGTTGATGTCCACCCAACAGGCCAGCCGGGGATCTGAATTCGGAATCTCACCTTTTAGCTGTACCTCCATTCCCTTCTGCACCCCAAGTTTAGACCTTTCTATTTCAGCTTAGAAGTAGACACACAAATTCACAGCTGAATTCTGCAGCTGTTCCTCGCCAAGCAAACAAATTCAGCTTTGATTCGGGCTGGTTTTGGTGGTCTTATTTCTTACAGTTTTACAGTGAGGTCAGCCCAGCGCTGGGGAATCGAGGAGCTCAACTTGTGGTCAAGAGGGCTTCGGGATGCTGCCTTAGCTTAACAGTGATTCCTGCCTCGGTTGCTTTTTCCATCCTCAGCTGTCGCAGAGGGGGATGGAGCCCCTTCTCCCAAGGGTCAGCGAAAGTGGCAGGGGCAACGTCACCACTAACTCATGCACGCGCTTTGTGTTAAGTTACTGCTCACTCACTGTTACTCACATTTGCTAAGCGTTTTGTATATATGTTCTCTTTAGAGCCCTTCTAACAACCCAGTGAAGATGATGTTATTGTGCCCACTCTACAGATGAGGTATAGAGGGGTAGGGGAACTTGGCCAAGGTCATAGAACCAGGAGTTGATGGGCCAGCATCTGAATGCAGGTTCGTCTGTGTATTTCATCTGTACCCTGTATTGCCTCTTTGCATCTGAGAGATGAATTTCTGCAGCTTGATTGCAGTTTTCCTAATGGTTTTCACTGTAACCCTGGCGATGTGCTCCTCTCGGGAATGTGGGAGTCCCAAAAATAACATAAAGCATGTTAAAAATGAAATGCAAATGCTTTCTTATATCACATCTTCTGAGATGGATCAACAAGTAAAAACTCTAGTTTGCTAGTACCCAGTTTTCCAACATTTGATCTGTTAAAGATCAGGTGGAAACTTCACCATTTCCCAATGGACAGCAGAACCCCCAGGGTCAAGGGAGCTGAAAGGGTTCTAAAGAGGTGGTGGTTTATCGCTAAGTCATGTTGAACTCCTCGACCCCATGGACTCTAGTCTGCTAGGCTCCGCTGTCCGTGGGATTTCCCAGGCAAGGATACTGGAGTGGATTGCCATTTTCTTCTCCAGGGGATCTTGCCAACCCAGGGATGGAACCCGGGTCTCTTGCATTGCAGGCGGATTCTTTACAGACTCAGCCACCAGGAAAGCCCCCTGAAAGTGTGGAGAGGTGTGCATATGTGAGAGATCACTATTATCTGGTCAGAGGGACACAGGAGGACAGATCCATTTCCATAGTTTGTGTCCAAAGTACCACAGACGTCAGTTCAGCTGGAGCCCAGTTTCTGAACTTCTAGTTGCCCGCCTTTGCCTGCCACACAGCTTGGCCGCCCATAGCTCTCTGGCTGAAGCCACTGTTCCAGGGGGTTGAGCCACTGAGGACTCCTGCAGGGGGCCGAATAGTGGGGGACTGGGAGACCGGGGCAGTGACGATCGGCACAGCAGCTCAGCTTAGGAAGGAGGTACAGGGCATCCCAGCTTTCCTCCCCACCTTCCCGGCTGTGGGTGCTGTCCCCACTTACCAGCGAAGACCAGCAGTGCACAGAGCAGGGAGAGGCCCATGACCCCAGCACACAGCAGTGGAGGCAGAGACTGGAAGTCCCCTTGAGAGCCAGCAGCCCCTTATATAAGATGGCCCTGCCCACCGAGCTCGCTCCCGCCCTTCCAGCTTCAGCCCTGCCAGAGGTCACCCAGGCGCTTTGCGTTTCCTCTTTTTTGGCAATGCGGAGTTTTATTATTTCTGTTTTTAATATCTTTAAAAAATGTTTTTGATTGCATGTTTGGCATAGAAAATTTGGAGAACTTGAACAACTAGAAGCAATTTAAAATCATTTGTGAATCCATTCATCACCATTAATTTTTTCAATGAAATTGACATATAACTGTGTAAATTTAAGGGTACAATATATTGATTTGATACATTTATAAATCATGATCTGAGTGTTAGTACAGCAATAATTAGCATTTCTATCACGTCACGTAATTGCAATTTCTCTTTGTGGTTGGAATAATTAAGATCTAGTCTCTAGGCAAGTTTGGTGATAATAACACAACATTGTTGTCGATATTCACTATACTATCTAGGACCTATTTACTACTTGTTGCAAGTGCATACACTTATACAATATTTGTCTTAGCCCTCCCCCTCCCTCAATTCCCCATAACCACCATTTTACTCTCTATTTAAAGATGTTTGTACACACATATACACACACACATGAATGATGTCTTCTTTATGCACTCATCCATTGACAGGCACTTAAGTTGTTTCCGTATTAACATCTTGGTGTCAATGTTATTCTGGTTCTATTACTCTCTGTATATATCTTTCCACAGTTTACCCTGACCAAATTAGGTAAACATTACAGGTAGTACTTTGTAGTCTGTCTTTTCATTTACGAAAATAACTTGAACATATTTGTATGTTGTTAAATCATCTCCTGCAGAAAATTTTGAAAGGTAGCCTTGTGTGCTACCTTTCAAAATTCATTTAAAGAATCCCCTATTGTTGGGCATGTGGGTTATTTCCAGTGTCATACTATTCTAGACCACACAGCAGAACAGTGAAAGAAACCTTTGAGATGAAATCTCATCCCTGCCCAGGACTGTTTCCACAGGGTGTACTCCTGAAGTGGATTTGCTGAGTCAAAGCACACACACAACTTGAAGGCAACTGACATGTGTTGACAACTTACCCTGCAGAAGATCTGCCCCAGTTTAACATGGGACTCTTAATGAGGCAAATGACGTGGACCCAGCCCAACTAGAGTGGAGGTGCTGATGGCAAGACATGCTTGGCATTACAAATGGATAGTCTGCTACAAACGCTCTACCAGTAACCTTCTGAGGTTTGCTGGAGAGCCCACGAGAGCAGAAACTGGGCTTCTTCTGTGCCTGTCAGATGGCTGTTCAAGAGCATAGAGCACAGGCTGACCTCTTTGCTGCCAGCTAATGGCTAAACTATTATTATTTTTATCTTGCTTCACTGTTTTCTTTTGGCTTTGCATTTTTCTTACTTTTCTGATTAAATGTATTCTTTGGAACTTGGGGAAGATCTAGGAGGTTACAGTTGTTGTTTTTTTTTTTATAAGTGAGAGACAGGTGGAAGACTCAAGTAGGGGCAGGTCTGTCCTGGGAAAGCACGTTAGGGTCCAGCTTGGTTACCATAGCACCTGCTTCATAGACTTGTGGAAATTAAATGAGGTGATATGGGGACAGAGTTCAGTCAGTAGCCAGAAACCAATAAATGTGAGCTACGGTGACTCCCGTCATCTTCATCTGCACCTTTGCTGCCTAAAATGAACAGAATAAATAGCTAACCTTTTCTTTTACATTGTCTAAACTGCATTAATCCTCTCCACTCTGTCATCTCACTGTATTTGTTTCTCTCTAGAAATTTGATCTAGTTTTTTTTTTTTTTTTTTTTTTTAATATCTTCTATGTTTCTAATTGGTTTCCCTGGTGGCTCAGACAGTAAACAGCCTGCCTGCAGTGCCGGAGGCCCAGTTAGATCCCTGGGTCAGGAAGATCCTGGGGAGAAGGCAATGGCAGCCTACTCCAGTATTCTTACCTGGAAAATCCCATGGACAGAGGAGCCTGGCGGGCTACAGTCCATGGGGTCGCAAAGAGTCAGACACGACTCAGCTACTTCCCTTTCCTTTTCTGTGTTTCTAATTAACAGGCTCAAGCTTTCCTCTGTTTTCTAAACATAAAAAACGTAGGTGTAAGACTGTCGTAATGTGTTTATCTACGAATCCTATCATTTGGTTCCTGGGTCTGTTTCTATGGATTGTTTTCCATTATGACTTTTAAGTCACCATTGCTCATCATTATAGGAAACACTCTGGTGACTTCCCTGATGGTCCAGTGGTTAGGACTCTGAGCTTCCACTGCAGGGGGCGCTGGTTCGATCCCTGTTTGGGGAACTAAGGTCCCCCATGCTATGTGGCCAAAGAAAAGAAGAGAAATGACTGTGATAATAATAAATCTTTGTCTATTTTAAAAGGGAAGTTTCTTTAAAATAAATTTCCAGAAGTGAAATTGCTGAATCAGAAGACAGAAAGGTTCTTAGAGTTCTTCCTTTTTCTGAAATTGGTTGAAATTTAGAAATTCCCTAGCTTTTGGCTCCATCAGCAGCATATAATAGATGGAACTGACCATTTCCTGAGCCATTCCAGCAAATCTGAGTTTTCACTTCCTTGGAAACAGTGGGGACACACTTGGTGATACTGTTCGCCCACGATCCATCGAGATCTCCAGGTGGAGGATGGCAGGAAGCAGGAGAGGGCTTAGACTCTGAAGTGCAAATTCTATCAGGAATAGTTACCATCGGCCGGGGCCCAGCGAGGTTAGGGACCTGCCCAGAGTCACCCAGCAGCAGAATCTGGGTCAGAACACAGGTCAGCCAGAGCTGCCCCTGCTACATGCTGCGCACTGTTCTAAGTGGTTCACACAGAGTAAATGCAAAGAGGCACTGCCCGAGTCCTCATGATACAGATGAATCATTGTACCCAGGGGCTACTTTCTTAGCCAGCATAGAGGGAGTTGGAAATGAGAAGAGCTGGCCGAGCTTGGAGCCTGCTGCCCCCAACCTCACTGCAGAAAAGGTGAACCCCCATCTCCTAAGAGACACCCCTTCTCAGCCAGTGACCAGAGTCCTTCGCTTGACCCATGTGCTAAGTCGCTTCAGTTGTGTCCAACTCCTTGCAGCCCTATGGACCGTAGCCTGCCAGGCTCCTCTGTCATCCCTCCCCATAGAGTCCCATTTACTGAAATGGCCCCACTGCCTGGATTCCATCTGGGATGAAACCTGCCAGAGGCGGCTAGAGGCAGCTCAGAACTATTATTATTAATGTGGAAGGTCTGCAGGGGAAGAGGAAATTGAAGGAAGCTGGGCTTACCAAGAGATGCTCACACTAAGTGAAGAAAAGCAGAGAAAGTCAATACTATATGACATCACTTATATGCGGAATCTTAAAAAAAATGATACGAATGAATTCATTTACAAAATCAAAACAGACTCACAGACTAAGGGGAAAGGTGGAGGAGGGATAAATTAGGAGTTCAGGATTAACAAACACACTACTGTATATAAAATAATCAACAAGGGCTTACTGTACAGCACAGGGAATTGTACTCAATATTGTCTAATAACCTATATGAGAAAAGAATCTGATAGAGAACAGATATATGTATATGTAGAACTGAATCTCTTTGCTGCACCTCTGAAACTAACACATGATGAGCCAACTACACTCCATACAAAATAAAAATTAAATTAAAAACATAAAGACAAAAATTGGTTTAAAAATATGTACACCTATGGCTGATTCCTGTTGAAATTTGACAGAAAACAACTAAATTCTGTAAACAATTATCCTTCATTAAAACTATAAATTAAAAAAATAAAGAAAGAAGCTGGGCTTTCTTGGGGTCTTCTGCACCTCATCTCTGATATGCTCTGCCAAGCAAGGAGGAGGGAAAGATTTGAAATCCCTTTGTGGGAGAGTGACCCACTTTTCTGCAGCTGCACCAAAGAAGAAGTAAAGCAAGTGAGTTAAATGACCAGAAACCACTCAAAGATCTGTCTGCTGCAGAATGGTAAATTGTGTGATTATACCACACCAACAAACCACAGCTATACATAGCAACACGGGAAAACCTCACAAACGTTATGCTGAACACAGAACAGTACAGGTTGTAAGAGAGAGTCATATGAGCTTCCAGACAGACAAGCTAATCTGTGCTTTTAGAAGTCAGGACAGTGGCTACCCTCTGAAGGGCGTGGTGACTGGTGGGGTTACGAAGAGGGCTTCAGGGATGCTACCGATGGCCCTTCTCTTCTGGTATCGGTGACGTTGGTGTGTTCATATTCTGAAAATTCTTCCAGCTGTTCAGTTTTGATTTGTACACTCTTATGTATCTTTTATAAATCCAGGAAATTTAGTAGTAACAATGATAATGAAGATCATGAGAGTAAAAGCAAATGGACTCAAATTTTGGCAGAAAGTACTTGAGATACCCTTCTAGATGATCAGATATCTTTATAGGTGACCCAGTATGCTTCCAGGTCATCCAATATCCTTCTAAATGGTCCAGTGTCCTTCTGTGTGTGTGTGTGTGTGTGTGTGTGTGTGCATGCATGCGTGTTAGATCACTTCAGTCATGTCTGAGTCTTTGTGACCCCATGGACTATAGCCCGCCAGGCTCCTCTGTTCATGGGATTCTCCAGACAAAAATACCAGAGTGGGTTGTCATGTTCTTCAACAGGGGATCCAACCCTGAACCAAGGATAGAGCCCACAACTCCTGTTTCTCCTACATCATCCAATATGTTTGTAGATGGTAAGATACCCTACTAAATTATGAACAACTGAAGCTGTGCAGTGAAAACAAATTTCTGCTTTGATAACAGGCAAATCTGTCTTCAAATTCTAGCTTGTTTATGGCATTAATTACATTACTTCATCTCTCTGAACTTCAAGTTTCCCATCTGAAACTGGGATCAACATGCACTCTTTGAGGCTTGTTGTCATGATTACAAGTAGAATTGTTGGCACACAGTTGATAGTAAATGCATGGCATCTGGTGACCCCTCTCCCCAGGAGAAAAGAGTTTAAAGTTCTGAGCTCCTCTTACACCTCAGGCCCAGAGACTCTTGCTTCTAAATGATAGACTTGGTCACAGACCAGGGAATTTCCACTTTGGCCTCTCAGACAAATGGCCACAGAATGTGATTTCAGGATCACTCAAAACTCCCCAGGAGAAAGGAGTTTAAAGTTCGGCGCTCCACTTACACCTCAGGCCCAGAGAGTCTTGCTTCTAAATGAAAGACTTGGTCATAGACCAGGGAATTTCCACTTTGACCTCTCAGACAAGTGGCCACAGAATGTGATTTCAGAATCACTCAAAACTCCCCAGGAGAAAGGAGTTTAAAGTTCAGAGCTCCACTTACACCTCAGGCCCAGAGAGTCTTGCTTCTAAATGAAAGACTTGGTCATAGACCAGGGAATTTCCACTTTGACCTCTCAGACAAGTGGCCACAGAATGTGATTCAGAATCACTCAAAACCCGCCTTCCCAGCAACTTCAACATTGCCATTGCTTGAAGGTTCTTCTTGTTTTCAGACTTGGCCTGAGTCCCTGTGACCTTCCTCAAGGTCACATTACCCTGGGAAATAGCAGAGCCTGGGTGTTCAGAAGAACACTTGAGGGTTAGATAGCCCAGATGTGGATCCTGACCCCCATTTGTGTTTTCTCATCTGTTAAATGGGGTGAAGGAACATGAGACCACCCAGCTATTGGAGTTCTTGTGAAATTTCTGAGATATGGGGCTTGTACCTAGACAGCATATTAAAAAGCAGAGACATTACTTTGTCAACAGAGGTCCATCTACTCAAGGCTATGGTTTTTCTAGTAGTCATGTATGGATGTGAGATTTGGGCTATAAAGAAAGCTGAGTGCCGAAGAATTGAGGCTTTTGAACTGTCGTGAAGGAGAAGACTCCTGAGAGTCTCTTGGATTGCAAGGAGATCCAACCAGACCATCCTAAAGGAGATCAGTCCTGGGTGTTCATTGGAAGGACTGATATTGAAGCTGAAACTCCAATATTTTGGCCACCTGAAATGAAGAGCTGAGTCATTTGAAAAGACCCTGATGCTGGGAAAGATTGAGGGCAGGAGGAGAAGGGGATGACAGAGGATGAGATGACTGGATGGCATCACCGACTCAATGGACATGGGTTTGGGTGGACTCCTGGAGTTGGTGATGGACAGGGAGGCCTGGCATGCTGCAGTCCATGGGGTCGCAAAGAGTCGGACACGACTGAGCGACTGAACTGAACTGAATACAGTAAGTGTTCAGTAATGATAGTTGATGTTGCCGTTATTAGTACTATCTTGTGGAAGGCAAAGACCACATGTCTAAGAAATCCCAGAGGAACCCAGCAAACAATTGATTCAGCCGGCATAAGGTTTTGTTTGTGCCCTCCAAGAGTCTGTTCTGCAGTCCTGTGTAAGTTCTGGCANTGATATTGAAGCTGAAACTCCAATATTTTGGCCACCTGAAATGAAGAGCTGAGTCATTTGAAAAGACCCTGATGCTGGGAAAGATTGAGGGCAGGAGGAGAAGGGGATGACAGAGGATGAGATGACTGGATGGCATCACCGACTCAATGGACATGGGTTTGGGTGGACTCCTGGAGTTGGTGATGGACAGGGAGGCCTGGCATGCTGTGGTTCATGGGTTCACAAAGAGTCGGACACGACTGAGTGACTGAACTGAACTGAACACAGTAAGTGTTCAGTAATGATAGTTGATGTTGCCGTTATTAGTACTATCTTGTGGAAGGCAAAGACCACATGTCTAAGAAATCCCAGAGGAACCCAGCAAACAATTGATTCAGCCGGCATAAGGTTTTGTTTGTGCCCTCCAAGAGTCTGTTCTGCAGTCCTGTGTAAGTTCTGGCAGCTCTATGGCAGGATTAATAGAGACCTCCTCCCAGAGGGCTTATGTCTTACCCAGATCGGCTACACCGAGAGCCCCTACCCTGCGGCAGGCCACTGCGGACCCACACCTCCACTGGAGACTCAGACTCTCAAAACCAGGTCTGGTTCAGTCTCTGTGGGGTCTCCTGGTGTGTGCAAGGTATTGCTTGAGCCCTCTGAGTGTTTCTGGAAGGTATGGGGTTTGATCTTGATTTCACCCGTCCACCATCTTGCTGGGGCTTCTCCTTTCCCTTGGACACGGAGTGTCTCTTTTTGGTGGGCTCCAACACTCTCTTGTCCTTTGAGTACGGAATGAAGCAGGTCAAAGGCTAAGAGTATTTTGCCAAGAGAATGCACTGTTCAAAGCAAACACCCTCTTCCAACAACACACGAGAAGACTCTACACATGGACATCACCAGATGGTCAACACCGAAATCAGATTGATTATATTCTTTGCAGCTGAAGAGAAGAAGAAGAAGAAGGAGATGATCTATAGGAGAAGCTCTATACAGTCAGCAAAAACAAGACTGGGAGTTGACTGTGGCTCACATCATAAACTCCTTATTGCTAGATTCAGACTTAAATTGAAGAAAGTAGGGAAAACCACTAGACCATTCAGGTATGAACTAAACCAAATGCTTTACAATTATACAGTGGAAGTGAGAAATAGATTCAAGGAATTATATCTGATAGAGTGCCTGAAGAACTATGGACGGAAGTTTGTGACATTGTGCAAAGAATAGCGAGGAGAGATAAGAAAGTCTTCCTCAGTGATCAA
>SJYX01007324.1:139083-152638 GCA_006410675.1 Oreotragus oreotragus
CTGATGCTGGGAGGGATTGGGGGCAGGAGGAGAAGGGGACGACCGAGGATGAGATGGCTGGATGGCATCACGGACTCGATGAACGTGAGTCTGAGTGAACTCTGGGAGTTAGTGATGGACAGGGAGGCCTGGTGTGCTGCAATTCATGGGGTCGCAAAGAGTTGGACACGACTGAGCGACTGAACTGAACTGAATTGATAATATCTAGGGTTTTGTAATCATCAAGTCTTTGAAAACATATTTATAGATGGATGGTTAAAAATTTGCGTAACTAAGTCCCTAACTTGAGGTGCTTCTGATTTGGGAGGTGGGTGGCATTGTAAAGAATACCACAGTCAATATGCCTTCTCATCTGCCTCTAGGAGCTACTCGGGTTTGTACCTTGGTTTATAGTCTCAGAAGTGGAATTACTGGGTCGACAAGTTCATTCTTGACTTTTCTGATTGAGCGCCTGTGACTGGGAGAGGAGAGAGGGAGGAAGTGCCCATCCTCCCCTCAAGAGACCAGCCCAACCGGTGGCAGCCCGTGGGAGTGTGGAATGAGAAAATGGCCCAGGACTATGCAAAGACTCCCAGGGCACCCCTGCCTGCCCTCCGCCCTGGCCATGCCCTCCTTGGCGTGGATCTGAGTGGCTCCCGGTTACCTGTATGTTGGCAGCTGTATCATCAGTATGGACTGGGCCTTACTTCTTGGCCCTTCCTCCTTTGGAGTTGAGTGATATCCTTAAGAGGCATCTGCAAAAATCGAATAGAGAACTGAAGCCAAGCTCTGCACAGGCAAGTGACGGCAGAGACCAGCCTCACCCTCCCATCGTCACACTCGATCTCAGGGGGCTCCCGTCTGACAGGGCGGATGCAACCCCTGTCCTCGGGGGAACCCCTGGTCTTTATTGGAGAAATGACAGCCCTCTGTTCCCCAGGATCCCTGGCCTGAGTGCAGTGCAAAGACCCACAGGCCAAAACTAGTACAGGTGTCCACAAAAGACTGTATCAGCAGGTACCTGTCGCCGACATTCATGAAGGGGTGGGTGGTTGGATGCAGTGGGACTTTTCTAGGATAACTTCCTGGGAAAGAGAAGGGTCTGGACCCACAGACAGGAAGTTGGGCGGGGGAAGAGGAGGGGCTTGGGAAGTGGGAAATGGGACCAGCCAGCCTGCTGGTTTGGTAGAGCCAGAAGTACAAGCCGGAAAAGCTGGGGGTGGGTAGGGAAGTCCTGGGTGGGGAGGGGCTCACTCCTGTTCCTCGCCAGCAAGTCTGGGGACATTGGAAGGGACAGATGATGTGAAGGTGGGCCACAGTTTGGAGATTTCATTTCCGGTTGAACTCTTCTCCCCTCCCTCCTTGTTCCCACTCCCACCACCTTAATCCATCTCAAGGCTGAAGAACAGATCTCGGCTCAGTAACACACAGGTTACAAGCTTGAGCACCTGCCTTAAGCTTCACAGCACACAACACCTGTTGTCTGTTATTATCTGTGAGCAGGATCCTTACTCAGCGACACCTGGTTATACCCACCCTGCAGCTGAGGACACAGAGGCCCAAGGACCGGAGCTAGCTTGTCAGGATGGCAGAGTCAAGAAGTCGGGGTGCCGGGGTCAGAGCCCCTTGTCCATGTAATGATCCACACTGGGGGTCTCTCAGGGCTCCGGCCCCCTCTGCTCCTCCCCACTCCATCTTTCCCCTACTTGTGCCGCCATCCCCCACCAGAGGTGAATGGCATCAACTCCCAGGCCACCAGGATCTCAGCCAGAGGAGACTGGGTTCCCCAAGGCACATTTGGCCATGTGTGGAGCCATTTCTGCTTCTCAAAAGTCAGCGGGGGTTGGTGGGGGGAGCAGGGAGGAGCGTGTGTGCGTGCTAAATCCCTTCCATTTTATCTGACTCTTTGCAGCCCTATGGACTGTAGCGCCACCTGGGAGGCTAGGGTGGAGCACAGGAAGGCAGCAGCTACTGGGTCTAGTGATGGAGGCAAGGGGTGCCGCCCAAGCCCACAGGATGCCTAGGATGGCCCCCCAGACGGCTGTCGGGCCACTTGACAGTGGTGAGGGGTGCAGGGTAGCCCCGTCCCAGATGCGCAGGCTCACCCTTCCACGTCTGTGCTGGAGGCTTCCTGTTGTCTGCCTGCACCTGTGGCCCCCTCCAGTCTCAGCCAGAGGTGGGCACCCGCAGCTTGCAGATGTAGGTGGAGAGTTCTCTGCAGATTCTAGACTAAAGCGCTTCCAGATGTGAAGGGATGCCCTGTAGGTTCACGCGTATCCACATGGAGGGCCTCCCTGACAGAGCTGCTCCTTGACCCAAACCTGCTCTGGCTCCTTGAACTCTTTCTCTTCTCTTAGGCCTCAGCTTCTGGGCTTCTGCATTCATTTTGGCATTGTTCAGTCAGGAAAGCCCAGGCGGCTCTAGTGGTAAAGAATCGGCCTCCCAATGCAGGAGTCGCAAGAGACGCAGGTTCGATCCTTGGGTTGGGAAGATGCCCTGGAGAAGGGCATGGCAACCCACTGCAGTATTCTTGTCTGGAGAATCCCATGGACAGAGGAGCCTGGCGNAAAGCCCAGGCGGCTCTAGTGGTAAAGAATCGGCCTCCCAATGCAGGAGTCGCAAGAGACGCAGGTTCGATCCTTGGGTTGGGAAGATGCCCTGGAGAAGGGCATGGCAACCCACTGCAGTATTCTTGTCTGGAGAATCCCATGGACAGAGGAGCCTGGCGGGTTGCAGTCCATGGGGTCGCAGAGTCGGACATGACTGAAGGGACTGAGGACGCATGCACTGCTGAGTCAGTTCGGCCAGGATTCTTCATCTTGATGTCTGATGGGGCTCCTCACTCCCGTTGCTAGGTAACGCCACCCTGCCTGCCTTCAGCCAGATCCTTCTGGTGGTGGGTTAAGCTAGAATCCCCGCTACTCTGGATGTTCCTTCTTAGTAATTTCCCATCCACTGACCTCCACCTTGCACCTTGGCTACGAATTCCCACTTTCTAGGCTCTTCTATTTGGAGTTGAATCCAATCTGTCTCCTCCATGGCAAGACTTCATCCGAGTGGTTTCTAGCCTTCTGTCTCTTGGTTATCCTGGACTCGGGGCGTTGACGGGGAAGCCCCAGCACGTTGACCCAGAAGCCCGCTCATCAGTCCGCAGGATGCAAGACTCTCACAAGTTCCTTGTTGGAGAGAAGTTCGACGGCAGCTTCTTCCCGCCAGGCTCACAACCTTCCGCTTCTCTCTGTGAGGGCTCTTGGGAGTTAGCGGTCCCTCCAGACCTGGTCCAACGACCCCCTTGAATAAGTGGTCTGCCTGGCTGTGCTTTAACAAGTATTACTGAATGTTTTTCTTTAACTTATCCTCATCCCTTTCAGGTGGGAAAGGAGAAAACGTGGGCTCATTTCCATTCAGATGCTTGGGGAAAGGCCAAGTCCTCTTCCGGTGCATCAAGCCCCCGCCCTCGCAGGCCCGAGCACCCTGGGGTGGGATTTGACAGGGCAGCTGTGGGTGGGGCGGGGTGGAGGGAGGAGGCGGGGCCTCCTTTTTCTAGGCCATGTGCCACCCGCTTTCTGCCCAGGGGCATTGCCCCGGCACTCCCTTGCCAGTGCGCAGCAGCGAGACGCTGGGGCCTGTTCCCCGCAGCCTTCAGAGCGGATTGCGGACCTTGCGAGCCCTATGTCGCTGGCTCCCCAGAATCCAGAAGATGCCAGATGGGGCTCCGGCCAACCCCAAAGGGTGCAGGAAGAAGGGGCTGGTTAGACACCCCTCTGGGAGGAGGGGCCCAAGCTTCAGGACCTCTTCAAGAACCTCTAGGTACGTGCCTGCCTCCCTGGGATGGAGCCCTCGATGGAGACGAGCAGGGAGGTGGGTGGAGAGCTGGCTCCTAGAACCCATTTCTTCAGAAAGTCTGAGCCTCTGATGACGCCTGAGATATTGCATTTTCTGCACTACCAGGGCCCTTGGGATCCATCAGTCCTCATAGGCACTTGAGGCCTAGAGAGGGTAAGGGATCTATTGATGGTCACACAGCATTTTGGAAGTAGAGTTGCAGCTAGAACCCAGGGACTCAGGTCTCTTGGCTCCAGATACAAAAGCCAGCCAGGTGGGGTCATGTGACTGGTATGTGAATGAAAGGGGCTGGTTCTGACGTGTGACCAGGTCCAACCCTGCGAGACAGGGAGCTCTGTCTCTTGGAAGCCTGGCTCGGGGTGGAGGGGAAGGAGGCTCCCTGTGCCTCCCGGCTCTGCACTGCGGGGGGCTGTTGCTCCCGGCAGGCAGGAGGTGCTCAGATCTCCCGGCAGGAGCTAATCACAGGGCAAGGGCAACAGGAACGTGGGCATCGAGGGGTGATGTTGACCGTGGATGTCAGGAGGCTCAGGAGGGAGCTGCAGGCCAGAAGCCGCATGCGGCGGGGCGGGACCGACTGAGCACTGGGCTCTCTTCCCCTCTCAGATCTCGCCTGGGGATGAAGAGTTTCATCACCATCACCATCCTAGCCAGCAGCGGTGAGTGAAGGTGCTGGGAAAACCCTCCTTCTGACCTCAACTCCAGCCATTCTCCTGTGACTCAGCCACTGGCCACAGGCTCTCAGACCCCCTGCTGGGTCTCTGCTCTCTGGCTCTGCCGGGCTTCCTTCCCTCTCTGTGGCTGTTTACTCCTCCAGCCACCTGTAAACACACCCAAGGCGGTCAGCATTAACTATTTACGAGCCTCCAGGGCGCAGGGCGCACAGCTGAGCAAGCATCATAAAGTGGTGCTGGTGGCTGGGCGTCAGGGCACTCAGCGACACTGGGGCGCTTGTGTACATGGGAAAACGTGTTTGTGTACATACATGTGTACGTGCAAACAGGAACTAGTGAGCTTCCATGCAGGTATCCACAGGTCTGTGTGTAGGGGGTATGTCTGAGCACATGGTGATGTCTCTGTGTGTAACACACGTCTGGAAGATGGGTAAGCATGTGTTCACGGCAGCATGTGTATCTGGAGTATGTAGGTGAATGTAGGGCACACACATCTGCACACACGTGTGTGGAGCAGTGTCTGGGTGTGAGAGGTAGCGGAAGATTATGGAGGTGGTCCGGGGGCCTCTTCCTTCTTTCTGGAGGGACCACCCCCAGGACCACTGAGGCTCCTGACACATGGGCAGGCGTCCTGGCGGCAGGTGCCCTGTGTTGGCAGAAGAGAGGCTGGGTATTCCACTGGCCTTCTGTCCACCTGTTCAGCAACCCCTGAACTCAACCAGGTTTGAGACAAAGAAAGAAAATACCAGAGACAAGATGAAATTTAATGCAGCCAGACATGAGAAATGGTTGGTTGAATTCAGGCAAAGTGACCTGTTATTTAGAAAATAACCCCTTGTGTCCAGCCCAGCCCAGGAGCTGAGCACAGAGCCTGCAGGATGAGGGAACACAGGTTTTGTTTCTTCTGCTCCAAGCAGAGTGTGGACGTGGCCACTCTGGGTGTTGCACGTGTGTGCATGCGTGTGTATAGGTGTGGGAGGCGAGTGTGGGTCTGTTTGTGAGACCATGTGTGTGTGTAGGCGGTATTTGTGGGTGAGTGTGTGTATAACTGTGTGATATATGGAGGAGAGTGTGCGGCGGGTGAGTGTGTGTTTATATCTGCCTGCATGTAACAGTATGACGTGTGTCTGTCCTGCATGTGGATGGGTGAGTTTTAGGTGAGAAACGATGGTTGAGGGGTCCCGGGGATGGAAGCTGCCCTCCACCAGGGGTAACACCTACAGGATTAGGGGCAGGAGTCCAGGACCTCACAGAGGGCAGTGGGTCCCAGGCCCTGGAGGGGAGGGTCTGTTTTACTTATGCACACTGCCCCTGGCCCCGCAGCACTAACAGAGAAGCCTGTTTGCAAATGGGGGTCCGTCTGAGCCCCAGGCTTCTGGACACACGGTTGATTCCCGTGACAAGAATCCTGCAGAACAGAAAAGGCTGGGGAAGAGCTGATGTTACTGGGAACCCCTCTCAGCCCCCCTCTCTTCCATCATGGCCAAATCAGAGACAGGCGCCCAGGTCGCAGGGAGCCCTTCCTCCCCGCCCAGACCCAGACAACTATTTACAGGCTCTACACCACCCCCTTACGGTTGCTGGCTGCCTCTCCCCACGCCTCTGTTTCCTCTTTCACTTGCTCCTTATTCTCTGTAACGACAAAAATCCCGAAGATAGGCTGGAAGAGGCAGGTGGAGAGGGATTCCCTAAATCAGCTCTCTGACGGGAAGGCAGGCCTGGCCCAGGGTCCCAGTAAGCCCTGTGTGGGGACGCCGTGGGAAGAGCAAGGGTCTGGTGCGAGCTAGGTGCTTGCACTTCCCTGGAGGCTGAGGTTGTTATGCCCACATTATAGATGGGAAAACCGAGGCCTAGGGAGCCTTAGTTCTGGGCCTGCATCTGTCTGACTCCAAAGTTGGTGCCCTTCCCACCAAGGCAGGTTGAGGTGGTGAGTTCCCCCACCATCACTAGGGATGTTGGACAGCCAAGTCTCCAGAAGCAAGTCATTTCAGCCTTTAGGATTCCATCTGGGCTCTGTTTTTGAAATTCTTGGCTTCCTCCCTCTCCCAGTACATTTCCTCTATTAGGCTGCAGAGTGGGGTGGGAAGCATGACTTGAGAGCAGGGGGAAAGGTGCCGAACTGGGCGCTTCGCCCCAGGCACAGCTGGAGGAGCCTCCCAGGGGAGGCAGCAGGGGTGAGGGGTGGTGAGCTGGCATCCCGGCTCCTGGGGGGGTCACAGACCTGGGTCCAGGTCTGGGCTCTGCCACATCCAGGCTGCATGGGTCAAACCACCTCTCTGAGCCTCAGCTGCTCATCCATAAAATGGGGTAAGAGAGGCCCTGCTGCCTGTGTGTGTAGGGGGGACAGGTGCAGTGCGCAGCTTCACCCAGGTAAGAACCCAAACACCAGGCTCGATGTTGACTCAGCCGGAAGCCAGCACGCCCAGGAGCCCGGGAGGCAGGGAGACAGGAGGGCCGCAGACGGCCCCGGGGTGAACAGCCTGAGGGCGCCAGGAAGCTGACCTCGAGAGCCTGCTGCTGTCGGAAGGGCTACTACCTGTGAGACAAGGACAAAGCGGGAGAAACGTACACATGGGCACGTGTGTGTGTGTGCAAGTGCGTGCGTGTGTGTTCACTACGTGTCCAGAACACCCATTTGTCTCCGGATTAACCCTGAGATGCTCCGGCCCCAGGCCCTGCTGGGAGCCCAGGAGCCAGGCCAAACCAGCAGGGCCCAGAACCTTGTTCGGAAGAGCACGTGGCATCTGGGAAGCCCCTTAGGGTGTGTCAGGCACTCGGCTCTCCCTGTCTGGGTCCAAATTCTGCCTCCACTGATTTTCAACAATGTCTCCTTGGGCGAGTTGCTAAATGCTCTGGGCCTCGATCGCCTCATCTGTAAAATGGGGTTCTTTTTACAGGGTTGCAGTGAGCACTTGATGGATTCGGGCGTGGAAGGGCGCCGGGCAGGGCCCATATCGCTTTATTCTGGGGGCCGTGGGGCTCGGGGTGAGGCCGTGGGCAGCGCACCACACAGGGCGGCCTGTGGAGCGCTGCCCCCTTCGGCCCTGCCCGCCTCCCCTGCCCCCGTCTCCCACCCCCTGGCCCCAGCCAGGCGGGCAGGAGCGGCCACTAACGGGGCCGGGAGCTCACCACACGCCTCGGCTCTCTCTCGCAGTCCTGCCTGCGGCCCGCAGCAGCCTGCTCAACCTCAAGTCCATGGTGGAAACGGTCACTGGGAGGAACGCCATCTTGTCCTTCGTGGGCTACGGCTGCTACTGTGGGCTGGGAGGCCGCGGCCTGCCCATGGACGAGGTGGACTGGTAGGTCCCGAGAGGCTGGGCTACGCTCAGAACTGGGCGGGCACAGCCCAGGGCAGACCGTCCCCAGTCTCCCAGTGGTGGGAGAAGGCCCTTACCCCAAGGAGGAGGCTTGTGTGCTGAGTTTGCAACCAGAAGCCTGACATTTCACCTACGTGCTCCTCAACCATCTGGGACACTTCCTATTGTCTGTTTCCAAGGTCTTGGGCTTGGAGGCATTCAGTTCAGTCGCTCAGTCATGTCTGACTCTTTGCAACCCCTTGAACCACAGCATGCCAGGCTTCCCTGTCCATCACCAACTCCCGGAGTTTACCCAAACCCATGTCCATTGAGTTGGTGATGCCATCCAGCCATCTCATCCTCTGTCGTCCCCTTCTCCTCCTGCCCTCAATCTTTCCCAGCATCAGGGTCTAGAATTTCCATTCTCAGTGGAACCTTTGACCTGTCCCGAAACACACATGGGCTTCCCTGGTGGCTCAGAGGATAAAGCGTCTGCCTGCAATGAGGGAGACCCGGGTTTGATCCCTGGGTCAGGAAGATCCCCTGGAGAAGGAAATGGCAACCCACTCCAGTACTCTTGCCTGGAAAGTTCCATGGCCAGAGGAGCCGGGTGAGCTACAGACCACGGGGTTGCAAAGAGTCGGACACAACGGAGTGACTTCACTTTCACTTTTCTTTTCACTTTCTTTCAAACACACATGAGCGCAACAGCACATTGTTGCGCTGGACAAAGCAAGGGCTGAGACCCCTACCTGCTCAGACAGGAGGCCCTGGCGAGCAGGACTGTGCCGCCTCCATCAGCTGGGAGTTCCTGGAAGCCGTGGCTTGTCCTCTGCTCCTTTCCCCCACCCAAAGCGGCCAGCACGAGTCTGGCATCCCTGAGAGCTTCATAAATGCATGTTGAGTAATTGCCTGCCTCTCACCAGAGGGCATGGGACAGCCATGTCAGCAGGGGCTCCCTGTCCCCTACCCCCAAGCCCTCTCCTACAGCTGCAGCCAGGGCTCAAGGGTAGGGAGAGCTGGGGCTCTGGGGAGAGGACAGAGAGAGGGGGTCACGGACAAGATTCTGGGGCACTGGCCTGACTCCTTCTGGCTGTGTGACTTCAGGCAAGTAACTGCCCTCTCTGGGCCACCGTCTGAAGGTCTTACTCATAAGGGATGGGAATAGATGATCATGGCAGGGCTCACTGCCAGCGGGAGAGGGGCCAAGCCTGGCCACATCTTCCTACTTTCCCCTCCCTGCCCCTAGGTGCTGCCATGCCCACGACTGCTGCTACCAGAAGCTCTTTGACCTGGGCTGCCACACCTATGTGGACCACTACGACTACACCATTGAGAACAACACTAACATCGTCTGCAGTGAGTGCCCCCCAGTCACCCCCTTCCCCAGGAAAAGCGTGAACTGCCAGCCATCCCCCGAGCCTGTGCCCATGGGCAGGGCTGCCAGTGAAAGACAGGATGTCCCAATAACTCTGAATTTCAGATAAACAATGAAAAGTGTTTTCATGTAAGTTTACACTGACACAGTGGACATGAATCTGAGTAAACTCCAGGAGATAGTGAAGGACAGGAAGCCTGATGTGCTGCAGTCCATGGGGTCACAAAGAGTCAGACACAACTGCGCGACTGAACAACAACAAATACCCTAAATATTGCATGCGTGCGTGTGTGTGCTAAGCTGCTTCATTAGTGTCCGGCTCTATTTCACTTGATGGGCTATAGCCTGCCAGAGTCCTGTGTCCATGGGACTCTCCAGGCAAGGATACTGGAGTAGGTTACCATGCCCTCCTCCGGGGATCTTCTTGAGCCAGGAATTTAACCTGCATCTCTTACGTCTCCTGCATTGGCAGGTGGGTTCGCCTGGGAAGCCCAAATAGTGCATGGAACATACTTATACTAAACCTTAGCAGAAAATTAATTAGTATTAGTATAAAATGAAGAAGTGACATAAGTATATCCCACACAATACTTGGGATATACTTATACTAAAGCATTTATTGTCTGAAATTCAGATTTCACTGGGCACCTTGCTTTTGTTTGCTGCTCGCTGAGTCTAATAGGCTCTGGCATACCCCGCTGAAGCACTCTGAGACCCCCACCTGAATGGGCAGTCTGATTCTTCAGTCCCCACTTCAGCTTTGGAGAACTTAGAGAGCTTTCTTAATTCAGTGGGTCAGGTTTGGAGGGCCCCGGTTCTCTCTGTTTTTAACCAGATCCTCAGCTCAGGTGATTCTGAGACTGTAGCAGGCTGGCCAGGGAGTCGGGAGTCCTGTGTTGACACCCAGGTTTGGCCAGCAACTCCTTCCTGTGTGGCCCTGGGCAGGGTCCTTCCCCACCTCGCTTCAGTCTCCCCATGGGTACACTGGGTTTAGATCTGAGCAGACCCCTTCCCTTCTAGCTCTCTAGCTGGGACCCCAGTAGATGAGGTGGCCCCACGCTAGGACACCCAGTGTTTCTAGGGGTTTGAGGTGCTGGAGCCACGCCTGGCAGGTTCCCTCACTTTGTCATAGACTCTCCACGGTCATTCTCCACCCGAGGGGCACAGCATCCAAGCTGTTAGCCCAGAAGTCCCACCTGTGGTGCCTCCCCTTAGCAGTCCTGCCTGGGCCAGCAGGTGTCCCCTGGGCAGCCCCAGGCTCCCTTTGTCCCCTTACATTAACCAGGCTGTGCATCATTACCTCACTAAGAGCTCACGAGCAATGTCAGTTTTTCAAAAAAAAAAAACCAACAACAGCAACTCAAGACTCCTGCTCTCTGGGAAAGAGTCTGGTGGCGACCCGAGCACTGCTGGCGCCCCTTGGCAGCCCAGGGGTGAGTGGCCCTCAGATGCTGCCGTCCAGACGTGTAGTGGAGGCGCCGCTTGAGCAGGAGCCCATTAAGAAGGTCAAATCTCCCTCCTCAGCCCCTAAGACTGTGGACCAACCTGAGCTGTGGTTTTCACACTGGGTTCTGGGGATTTCTGGGGCCAGCAGGTCAGCTGCTCTGAGCAGTGATGGGGAGGCATCCCTGAGTGGTCCAGCTGGCTCTTTGATATATTTTGTAGCTCAAGTGGCTTCTCTTTCAGCTGCTTGAGATATTCGTCTTTGGTAAAGAGTTTCACGTCAGAGAAAGGATTCTGCTGCTGAAAAGTTTGCAAGTTTGCAAACCACTGGGCTAGTGGGTGGTTCTCGAAAGGGATTCCCTGAACCTCAGCATCAGCATCACTTGTTAGAAATGCAGTTATCAGGCCCCCACCCCAGACTCACTGAATCTGAATCTCTAGGAGTGGGGTGGGGCAGCCTTTGTTTTAAGAGCTCTCCAAACAGATTTCATTTTCTTGGGCTCCAAAATCATTGCAGATGGTGACCGCAGCCATGAAATTAAAAGACACTTGCTCTTTGGAAGGAAAGCTATGATAAACCTAGACAGCATATTAAAAAGCAGAGACATCACTTTGTTGACAGAAGGTCCTTATAGTCAAAGCTATGGTTTTTCCAGTAGTCACATCCAGTATGGATGTGAAAGTTGGACCATCAAGAAGGCCGAGCACCAAAGAATTTATGCTCTCTAACTGGGGTGCTAGAAAAGACGCTTGAGAGTCCCTTGGACTGCAAGGAGATCAAACCAGTCAATCCCAGAGGAAATCAACCCTGAGTATTCACTGGAAGGACTGATGCTGTGGCTGAAGCTCCAATACTTTGGCCACCTGATGTGAAGAGCTGACTCATTAGAAAAACCCTGATGCTGGGAAAGATTAAGGGCAAGAGGAGAAGAGGGTGACAGAGGATGAGATGGCTGACTGGCATCACGGACTCAACAGACATGAATTTGAGCAAACTCCTGGAGATGGTGAAAGGCAAGGAAGCCTGGCGTGCTGCCGTCCGTGGGGTCACAGAGTCAGACATGACTTAGCGGCAGAACAGCGATGACAAGCAGCTCATCCTAAAGCTCACCTGAGACCGGGAGCTCGGGGGAAGATGCTTTCTGGAGGCCAACAGTGACCACAGCGACGTTTGCTCCATGGGAGGCGCTGAGCTAAGCTCTTCATGAGTGTTTTGCTCCCTCCATCCTTACCACAGCGCCCTCCAGAGTGGGGGTGCTGGGATTCTGGGCTTGAAGAGAGGAAGCCTGTGATGGAAGAAAGTGGGGAGGGGGAGGGGTGGAGAAGGGGGTTAGTCCCGACACCTGAGTTTCCACCCTAGCTCAGCCCCAGGTTAGCTGGGTGACTTAGGCAAACCACACCCCATGCTGAGCCTCAGTTTCCCCAGCTCAACACTGTCCTGTTGGGCTTCCATGGTTGTGTGTTTCCCACACGTCAGGGGCACCTGGAGGGCTGGGAATGCAAGAAGCTGGGCCCGGCCCTGACCTCCTGCACCTGCAGGCCCAGGGTGGGCCCCCCGTGGGCCCCCCCCGACGATGGCGCGGCTGGCCCAGGACCACTTTTGGAGGCCCCCTGTGGCCTCAGGGTCTGCGCGCTCCACTCTCCACAGGTGAGCTCAACCAGACTGAGTGCGACAAGCAGACGTGCGAGTGTGACAGGAGCGTGGTTCTGTGCTTCCAGAAGCAGATATACAGGGAGGAGCACCGCAACTATCTCAACATCTACTGCCACGGCCCCACGCCCAACTGCAGCATCTACGAGCCACCCCCCACGCCTCCCTAGGTCCCCTGGGGGCTGGCGGAGGAGCTGGGAGGAGGCTCTCGCTCTGGGGACCAGGCGGATGGAGCAGGCAGAGGTGGGGGCGGATCGGGAGCCCCCGGTGCATCTGGCCGCCTCCCCTGGGAACCCTCTGGCGGTCCAGAGGACCCTGGCCCTGGCCACCAGGTTCCTCCAGCCCAGCCCTGGGTGTGGCTTCATCCTGGATGCGGCAAGGGGGCGGTGCGTGCCTTGTTGGGGTCTCCCCAAGTGTTGAAGAGATCGGGGGCCTCTGAGAGGGGCCCTGGCTGACTGAGCCAGGCGTGAAAGGGTGGATCAGGGTCTTCAAGACCCAGGCCTGCAGCAGCCAGCATGGACCCAGAGCTCGGGGTGTCCTGGGAGCAGGCTCCCAGGCAGACGGAGTGCTAGGCACACGGCTGGGTTCTGGGGGCCCCTCGGCTGCTCCCGCAGGATGAGTCAGGGAGATCCGTGCTTTGGGGGCCTCCAGAGCCCCATTAAAGAGCAGGTGGTCCCATCGTGGCCTTCATCGTTGGCACACGAGTCCTAGCCCAGATCGGGTGGTTACAGGGCTTGCATCCCAGCGCAGAAGTCCAGCCTCAGTGACCCAAAGAGCCTCCGAGCAGGCTCCTGGGCCCTGACAGAACCCACGTGCATCCCCCCAACCCCAGGTCCACAGGGACCCAGATGGGGTCACACACAAATGTGCCCCTACCCCGGGCAGGCCTTCCTGCCTCTCCCATTGACCCACTCAGGTCAGTGGAACAGCCTGGCCACGGCTCTGCAGCCCTGGGCAGCTCTGAGGGGGGCCCAACCCCAGCATCCAGGGTCTCTGACAAATACACAGGCCAGAGGGTCACAGCCTAGACAGCCAGGCCCTCCCCCACGCCTCCCCCCATGCAGCAGCCAGGCCAGGGGGTGGAATGGGCCAGAAGCCTCTCTCCCTGGACAAGGAGGGACAACGCTGCAGCCTCAACTGAGAATCCCGCTGCATGAGGAGGGTGGAGAGCTGGGTCCCAGCTTGGGGAAGAGGAGACGGAGGCAGGAGGGACCAGGGCCAGGCAGGGGGCCGTGGGGAAGATTCAAGGAACAGGATGAGGACAGGGAGGGGAGGGGGAGAGGGGAGACGT
>SJYX01007324.1:153216-163277 GCA_006410675.1 Oreotragus oreotragus
ACTCCAGACCAGAGCAGTCTTGGCAGAAGGGGGCGGAGGAGTCTTGTGGGCGGGGCCCCTCAGGCCTGGGGGGCTGCCCGGGGGTGGTGGCCAGGCGACCCCCGACCAGCACCAGCACTGATGTTCCCAGGAGCGCCTTCCTCCCCTGCTGACCACAGGCGTCAGCGGCCTCCGGGTGCCCAGGGCGCCCCACCGCATCCTGCCTTCTGTCTTCATCTGGCATCAACCCCGAAGGCCCAGTGGTGCAGCGCTGTGACCCCAGGGATGCTCAGAACATCCACCAGGAATCTCTGCCCTCCCGGGGGCCCCCGGGGAGTTACAGTACCCAGGGGAGGGCTGTGGGAGTGGCGAGAAGGTCTATAAAAGACCACGACAGGACTGGACGGAGCCCCGCTGAGCTGCAGCTTCTAGGACGCCTGCCCTGGGGGCTGGGTCAGCACTCACCGAGCGTGGGACCACCGCTCACCTCCTGCTGTCCTGCTGGCCACAGGAGTTGACGGCTGTGATCCCCTGCGTGCCCTGACCTCCCCTGCCCAGTCGCCAAGATCCTCCAGGAAGCCCACCTTTTCCTCACCGTCCCAGGCTGACCCCTGACTTCTCTGAGCTGAATCTCCACCCCTGCCGACCCCCCCCCCCAACCCAGGCAGGGATGGAGTCAGGATGGGTCCCCNTGTGATCCCCCGCGTGCCCTGACCTCCCCTGCCCAGTCGCCAAGATCCTCCAGGAAGCCCACCTTTTCCTCACCGTCCCAGGCTGACCCCTGACTTCTCTGAGCTGAATCTCCACCCCTGCCGACCCCCCCCCCCAACCCAGGCAGGGATGGAGTCAGGATGGGTCCCCTCCCAGAGGTGGGGCCTGCAGGGGCCTGGGTCCCTTGCCCATGGAAGCCCTGGCTGTGCCCCTCCACACACAAACACACCCTCACCCTCCTGAAAGTCGGGGTGTTGGGAGGCAATTCTGCTGCTAAGGGGTTCTGCCTGCCCCCCACCTCACCCCAGACTCTCCCAGGTGCTGCGACCCCAAGAGACCGTTCCCAGGACTCGACACCCCCTCCTCAAACTATTAAAGGTCTCCTTCCTCAACTCCTCGCCGCTGGACCCTCCCTGGCACGGCACCCACTGGCCAGGCATCAGGGGAAAGCACCGTGGTTCCCTCCCAGGTCTCCAGCTCTGGGGAAAGCATGGCCTGCCCCCTCCCTGCCCCTAGCCTGACAGGAGCAGCCGCCCTCCAGCAGAGGTGCAAGTGCTGGGAGGGTTGAAAGGTCAGGCTGCGGTCCAGCGATCGGACAACACGAGCAACCAGTGGGCCGAGAGCTTGCCCGGCGTCTACTCCACGATGCTCCCCGTCCATCCCATCTGTTTTTCTGTTGGAGAAGCGAGGCCCAGAGAGGGCAGGTAACTTGCCCAAAGTCACCCAGGCCATTAGTGATGGTGCTGGGCTCTGAATCTCAGCCTCTGACTTTTCACGTCACCTCCTCGAGCCACTGGGGCCAGTGGGACAAGCGAATAAGAGCCCAGCAGGGTGCCAGGTCCTGGGTCCCGGCTTGACCCCTTGCCTATGAGACGCATCGGTCTCCCCAAGTGCAGAGAGACCAGAGCAGCTGTTTCAGAGGCTCCCCAAAGCTGAGGATTTTCCTGCGACACCCAGGGCTGACCTCTGGGGAAGGGGAGGCTGAGCAGACAAGGGTCGGAGGCCTCCAACTCATCCTTCCAAGCAACCCTGCTTTTCCTGCAGCACCTACTGCCCCTTCACGAGAGCTACGGCAAGGAGAAAAGGGACTCTTCGGCCAAAACATGAAAAGCCCTGGACGTGGTCACCCATTGCTTGGTTCATTCATTTAGTGAGCCTGTCCTGCTGGTCTCCTATGGACCAGGCTGGGCCTCACAGTAGACGCCACTGATCAGACACAGCTCCTGCCCACAGGAAGCCCACGGTCTGGGAGGGGGAGGCAGACACGTGGACCGACATCCTTGACGTATGAGGCCAAGTGGTGTCAGGATGGAGCCCAAGCATGTCTCTGCCAGTCCCAGAAGTGGCCTCCAAGTGGGTGGGGTGGAGCTGGAACAGTGTAGTAGATGCCCCTGGAGGTGGGGAAGGAGAACAGGGCCATGGATTTTGAGGAAGGACTCTGCTTAACCCAGTCTGGGTGGTCTTTCTCTCCTCAAGCTAGTGAGGCCTTTGATGCTAAGGCTTGAGGAGGGTGTGGGACTTCCTTCCGCTGGTCTGAGGGCAGCCACCAACAGACGCTCTCCTTGACCACAATTTGGGCAGGCTCTTGCGAGATCTTTTCTCAACCAGGGCTCTACATGTGGGTTTCCGTTGCCCCATTTTAGCAAGAATCCTGCTACTATCACTTCATTGAGCACCCCCACCCACCCCTGGTATCTGATCAAATCTCTCATCCTCCACCCCTCCCCGACCAGTGATATCAGATCACCCCCACCCTCCTTCTCCAAGAATCCTGTTTGGTCAGTTCAGCAGGAATTCCCTACCCTCTCAGCAATTTTCCACCCCCACCTCCAACTCCTGCTATAAACCTCCACTTAAGAAGACCCAGGATTTCACAGTGCTGCAGAGCAGAAGCTAACACAGAATCGTAAAGCAGCTATACTCCGTAAAAAAGAAACAGAAGTCTGAAGACTTGAAAGCGTATTTGGAATTGAGCCTGAATCTATACTGGCCCCTGTTGCAAGAGTTTTGAATAAAAATCTGTTTTGGCCACTTTACTGTCCACCTCTGGTTTGCTAGGAGTTTGTAACTCAGATGGAGGAGTCAGATTCACCACTGGACCCTGGGATCTCTGCCAACTAAAAACTGTCACATGCCATGTGCTTCCATAAGAAGGAGGTCACTAGACACTGCAGCCTCGGACTTTCAACACTCCCTGAAAGGAGTTCAGGGTGGAAATGAGCCTCAGGAATGAGGCTCTCTGTTCTCCGGAAAAAAGTGGCAGAACAGGTCTTCAGATAGCTAGATATTTTCAGGAGAAGATTTTATGAGCCCAGTTTCTAGCATCTTCTCATATCTAGAAAAGCGCTAAAATCACTTATGGGGACATCTGCACCTCATAACTAAACAGCAACCTTCTTGACTCACAGGAATCTTTTGCCAAAATGTGTGCTTGATGGTGCATAACTCCCTTCACCAAAATCACATGTGTTCTGACACCTTCCCTCTTTAACTCTTTGGAGCATTTCCTCAGCACTATTTCAGATGCTACAGCTCTCATTTCACCCCCAATAAAACTTAACTCGCATCTCTCACACTGTGCCTTTTAAAAAATTTGACACCTCTCACTTTCAGTGGGAAAGCATAGTACAGCCTCCTGGGTTCTTACATCAAAGTCCTATTCATGGTCTTTGAGCCATTTTTCACTTCTTGGTTAGACTCCATTTGCCTCTATGCTTTGTTATCTGCCTTTAAACCCAAACAGATTCTGCCATCCTGCACACTTTATTAATTCTTCTAGTTTTCTCCAAAAACGTGGCTACAACTCTTTAAATGAATGTTTCCAATTTTTGTCCCGTCCCTCTTGACTTGGAGTCACTGGGAGCTAAACCCAACTGTCCAGAAACTTACAGGCGCTTTCTAAAGAAGCCTTGTGACCTGAAGCTGGATGCATCCACGCTCTTCTCCAAGACACAAACGTGATCGTGACACTGACGTCTGTGCCATCAACAAAGATGCTCCAAACTGCAAACCAGGAAGGCCAACGGGGTGCCACTGCCCTCCGCACTTCACCATCTACAGATGCTTCAAGTTCAACATCTCAGTTGGCTGCCCTCTGGACTTAGAAACTAAGTTTAATTGCTCTACTCATTAATCTCTGTTTTTCTTCCCTCTTTTTTTTTTTCATAGAAATCCCCCTCGTTTAAATGTTAAAAAAAAAAACCAACAACAGCAACTCAAGACTCCTGCTCTCTGGGAAAGAGTCTGGTGGCGACCCGAGCACTGCTGGCACCCCTTGGCAGCCCAGGGCTGAGTGGCCCTCAGATGCTGCCGTCCAGACGTGTAGTGGAGGCGCCGCTTGAGCAGGAGCCCATTAAGAAGGTCAAATCTCCCTCCTCAGCCCCTAAGACTGTGGACCAACCTGAGCTGTGGTTTTCACACTGGGTTCTGGGGATTTCTGGGGCCAGCAGGTCAGCTGCTCTGAGCAGTGATGGGGAGGCATCCCTGAGTGGTCCAGCTGGCTCTTTGATATATTTTGTAGCTCAAGTGGCTTCTCTTTCAGCTGCTTGAGATATTCGTCTTTGGTAAAGAGTTTCACGTCAGAGAAAGGATTCTGCTGCTGAAAAGTTTGCAAGTTTGCAAACCACTGGGCTAGTGGGTGGTTCTCGAAAGGGATTCCCTGAACCTCAGCATCAGCATCACTTGTTAGAAATGCAGTTATCAGGCCCCCACCCCAGACTCACTGAATCTGAATCTCTAGGAGTGGGGTGGGGCAGCCTTTGTTTTAAGAGCTCTCCAAACAGATTTCATTTTCTTGGGCTCCAAAATCATTGCAGATGGTGACCGCAGCCATGAAATTAAAAGACACTTGCTCTTTGGAAGGAAAGCTATGATAAACCTAGACAGCATATTAAAAAGCAGAGACATCACTTTGTTGACAGAAGGTCCTTATAGTCAAAGCTATGGTTTTTCCAGTAGTCACATCCAGTATGGATGTGAAAGTTGGACCATCAAGAAGGCCGAGCACCAAAGAATTTATGCTCTCTAACTGGGGTGCTAGAAAAGACGCTTGAGAGTCCCTTGGACTGCAAGGAGATCAAACCAGTCAATCCCAGAGGAAATCAACCCTGAGTATTCACTGGAAGGACTGATGCTGTGGCTGAAGCTCCAATACTTTGGCCACCTGATGTGAAGAGCTGACTCATTAGAAAAACCCTGATGCTGGGAANAGAAAAGACGCTTGAGAGTCCCTTGGACTGCAAGGAGATCAAACCAGTCAATCCCAGAGGAAATCAACCCTGAGTATTCACTGGAAGGACTGATGCTGTGGCTGAAGCTCCAATACTTTGGCCACCTGATGTGAAGAGCTGACTCATTAGAAAAACCCTGATGCTGGGAAAGATTAAGGGCAAGAGGAGAAGAGGGTGACAGAGGATGAGATGGCTGACTGGCATCACGGACTCAACAGACATGAATTTGAGCAAACTCCTGGAGATGGTGAAAGGCAAGGAAGCCTGGCGTGCTGCCGTCCGTGGGGTCACAGAGTCAGACATGACTTAGCGGCAGAACAGCGATGACAAGCAGCTCATCCTAAAGCTCACCTGAGACCGGGAACTCAGGGGAAGATGCTTTCTGGAGGCCAACAGTGACCACAGCGACGTTTGCTCCATGGGAGGCGCTGAGCTAAGCTCTTCATGAGTGTTTTGCTCCCTCCATCCTTACCACAGCGCCCTCCAGAGTGGGGGTGCTGGGATTCTGGGCTTGAAGAGAGGAAGCCTGTGATGGAAGAAAGTGGGGAGGGGGAGGGGTGGAGAAGGGGGTTAGTCCCGACACCTGAGTTTCCACCCCAGCTCAGCCCCAGGTTAGCTGGGTGACTTAGGCAAACCACACCCCATGCTGAGCCTCAGTTTCCCCAGCTCAACACTGTCCTGTTGGGCTTCCATGGTTGTGTGTTTCCCACACGTCAGGGGCACCTGGAGGGCTGGGAATGCAAGAAGCTGGGCCCGGCCCTGACCTCCTGCACCTGCAGGCCCAGGGTGGGCCCCCCGTGGGCCCCCCCCGACGATGGCGCGGCTGGCCCAGGACCACTTTTGGAGGCCCCCTGTGGCCTCAGGGTCTGCGCGCTCCACTCTCCACAGGTGAGCTCAACCAGACTGAGTGCGACAAGCAGACGTGCGAGTGTGACAGGAGCGTGGTTCTGTGCTTCCAGAAGCAGATATACAGGGAGGAGCACCGCAACTATCTCAACATCTACTGCCAGGGCCCCACGCCCAACTGCAGCATCTACGAGCCACCCCCTGCACCTCCCTAGGTCCCCTGGGGGCTGGCGGAGGAGCTGGGAGGAGGCTCTCGCTCTGGGGACCAGGCGGATGGAGCAGGCAGAGGTGGGGGCGGATCGGGAGCCCCCGGTGCATCTGGCCGCCTCCCCTGGGAACCCTCTGGCGGTCCAGAGGACCCTGGCCCTGGCCACCAGGTTCCTCCAGCCCAGCCCTGGGTGTGGCTTCATCCTGGATGCGGCAAGGGGGCGGTGCGTGCCTTGTTGGGGTCTCCCCAAGTGTTGAAGAGATCGGGGGCCTCTGAGAGGGGCCCTGGCTGACTGAGCCAGGCGTGAAAGGGTGGATCAGGGTCTTCAAGACCCAGGCCTGCAGCAGCCAGCATGGACCCAGAGCTCGGGGTGTCCCGGGAGCAGGCTCCCAGGCAGACGGAGTGCTAGGCACACGGCTGGGTTCTGGGGGCCCCTCGGCTGCTCCCGCAGGATGAGTCAGGGAGATCCGTGCTTTGGGGGCCTCCAGAGCCCCATTAAAGAGCAGGTGGTCCCATCGTGGCCTTCATCGTTGGCACACGAGTCCTAGCCCAGATCGGGTGGTTACAGGGCTTGCATCCCAGCGCAGAAGTCCAGCCTCAGTGACCCAAAGAGCCTCCGAGCAGGCTCCTGGGCCCTGACAGAACCCACGTGCATCCCCCCAACCCCAGGTCCACAGGGACCCAGATGGGGTCACACACAAATGTGCCCCTACCCCGNCTTGATGCAGTCCATGGGGTAGCAAAGAGCTGGACATGACTGAATAACTGAACTAAACTGAACTGGTTTCTCCCACCCCTAGCAACGACCAACCTGCTGTCTGTTTCTGAGTTTGTTTGACTGTAGATTCCATATATAAGTGAGATCATACAGTATGCTATGTCTGACATTTCACTTAGCATAAGGCCCTTAAGGTCTATATACCTTGTCATGAATGACAGAATTTCCTCCTAAATAATGTTATATTCCATTGTATGTATGTACACATATGATAGCTTATGGTGAACAGTGTCAGACTTGTGATTTCCAAGGAAGAGAATTTAGCTTTGGGACCAGAGACGAGGCTTAATCACTCAGAGCTTTTGTGTAGCAGAGTTTTACTAAAGTATAAAAAAGATAAGGAAATTTCTGACACAGACATCAGAAGGGGGCAGAGAGTGCCCCACTCCCCAGTATTCTCAAGGCCTTATATACCTTTTCAATTGGTCACTAAAAATAGAGCCACTCCTATGACTTACATTTTAAGATAACAGGATTAGTCAGAAGGTTGTTAAGAAGGAGAAACATGTTCTTGAGCAAGATACATTCAGTTCAGTTCAGTCACTCAATGGTGTCTGACTCTTTGCAACCCTATAGACTGCAGCAAGCCAGGCTTCCCTGTCTATCACCAATTCCTGGAGCTTACTCAAAATCTTGTCCATTGAGTTGGTGATTCCATCCAACCATCTCATCCTCTGTTGTCCCTCCTTCTCCTCCCACCTTCAATCTTTCCCAGCATCAGGGTCTTTTCAGAGTCAGTTCTTTGTATCAGGTGGCCAAATTATTGGAGCTTCAGGTTTAGCATCAGTCCTTCCAATGAATATTCAGGACTGATTTCTTTTAGGATTGACTGGTTTGATTTCCTTTCAGTCCAAGGGACTCTCAAGAGTCTTCTCCAATACCACAGTTCAAAAGCATCACATCTTTGGCACTCAGCTTTCTTTATACTCCAACTCTCACATCCATACATGACTACTGGAAAAACCATAGCTTTGACTAGACAGATTTTTGTTGCAAAGCAATCGCTTTGCTTTTTAATATGCTGTCTATGTTGGTCATAGCTTTTCTTCCAAGGAGCAAACGTCTTTTAATTTCATGGCTTGCAGTCACCATCTACAGTGATTTTGGAGCACAAAAATGAAGTCTCTCACTGTTTCCCCATCTTTGTGCCATGAAGGGATGGGACCAGATGCTATGATTTTAGTTTTCTGAACATTGAGTTTTAACCCAACTTTTCCACTCTCCTCTTTCACTTTCATCAAGAAGATCTTTAGTTCTTTTTCATTTTCTGCCATAATGTGGTGTCATCTGCATATCTGAGGTGATTGATATTTCTCCTGGCAATCTTGATTCCAATTTGTATTTCATCCAGTCCAGCATTTGGCATGATGTACTCTGCATGTAAGTTGACTCATTGGAAAAGACTCTGATGCTGGGAGGGTTTGGGAGCAGGAAGAAAAGGGGATGACAGAGGATAAGATGGCTGGATGGCATCAACAACTCAATGGACATGAGTTTGGGTAAGCCCCGGGAGTTGGTGATGGACAGGGAGGCCGGGTGTGCTGCGATGCATGGGGTCACAAAGAGTTAGACATGACTGAGCAACTGAACTGAACTGAACTCTGCATATAAGTTAAATAAGCAGGGTGACAATATACAGTGTTGATGTACTCCTTTCCCTATTTGGAACCAATGTGCTGTTCCATGTCCAGTTCTGAATGTTACTTGTTGACCTGCATACAGATTTCTTAGGAGTCAGCTCAGGTGGTCTTGTATTCTCATCTCTTTCAGAATTTTCCACAGTTTATTATGATCCACACAGTCAAAGTCTTTGGCACAGGCAAAAAAGCAGAAGTAGCAGCAGATGTTTTTCTGGAACTCTCTTGCTTTTTCAATGATCCAGCAGATGTTGGCAATTTGATCTCTGGTTCTTCTGCCTTTTCTAAATCCAGGTTGAACATCTGGAATTCACAGTTCACATATGGCTGAAGCATGACTCGGAGAATTACTCAAGCATTGCTTTGCTAGCATGTGAGATGAGTGCAACTGAGTGGTAGTCTGAGTATTCTTTGACATTGCTTTTCATTGGGATTGGAATGAAAACTGACCTTGTCCAGTACTGTGGCCACAGATGAGTTTTCCAAATTTGCTGGCATATTGAATGCAGCACTTTCACAGCATCACCTTTTTGGATTTGAAATAGCTCAACTGGAATTCCATCACCTCCACTAGCTTTGTTTATAGTGATGCTTCCTAAGGCTTACTTGACTTCACATTCCAGGATGTCTGGCTTAGGTGACTAATCACACCATGGTGGTTACTGAGTCATAAAGATCTTTTTTGTACAGTTCTTCTCTGTATTGTTGCCACCTCTTCTTAATATATTCTGCTTCTGTCAGGTCCATACCATTTCTGTCCTTTATTGAGCCCATCTGTGCATGAAATGTTCCCTTTTCATCTCTGTTTTCTTGAAGAGATCTCTAGTCTTTCCCATTCTACTGTTTTCCTCTATTTCTTTGCACTGATCACTGAGAAAGTCTTTCTTATCTATCCTTGCTATTCTTTGGAACTCTGCATTCAAACAGGTATAGCTTTCATTTTCTCCTTTGCTTTTGACTTCTCTTTTCAGCTATTTGTAAGGCCTCCTCACACAACCATTTTGCTTTTTTGCATGTTTTTCTTGGGAATGGTTTTGATCATTGCCTCCTATACAGTGTCACAAATCTCCATCCATAGTTCTTCAGACACTCTGTCTATTAGATCTAATCCCTTGAATCTATTTGTCACTTCTACTGTATAATCATAAGGGATATGATTTAGGTCATACATGAATGATCTAGTGGTTTTCTCTACTTTCTTCAATTTGAGTCTGAATTTGGTAATAAGGATTTCATGATCTGAGCCACAGTCAGCTCCCTGTCTTGTTTTTGCTGACTTATAGAGCTTCTCCATCTTTGGCTGCAAAGAATATAATCAGTCTGATTTTGGTGTTGACCATCTGGTGATGTCCATGTGTAGAGTCTTCTCTTGTGTTGTTGGAAGAGGGTGTTTGCTATGACCAGTGCATTTTCTTGGCAGAACTCTATTAGTCTTTGCCCTGCTTCATTCCACATTCCAAGGCCAAATTTGCCTGTTACTCCAGGTGTTTCTTGACTTCCTACTTGGGCATTCCAGTCCCCTATAATGAAAAGGACATCTTTTGGGGGTGTTAGTTCAGGATCTGAGCCACAGTCAGCCCCGGTCTTGTTTTTGCTATCTGTATAGAGCGTCTCCATCTTTGGCTGCAAAGAATATAATCAATCTGATTTCAGTATCGACCATCTGGTGATGT
>SJYX01007324.1:166771-176827 GCA_006410675.1 Oreotragus oreotragus
CCCCCCCCCCCCCCCCCCCTCCACTCAGCTAACAGGTGATATCCGATCACCACGACCTGTCTTTAGCAAGAATCCTGCTAGGTCAGTTTAGTGAAAACCCCCTACTCTCTTAGCAAGTTTCTATCCACTGAGTCCCCCCACCCTTCTCCTTAGTTAGAAATCCCCACTTTTTCTTTGTTCTGTTAATAACTGAGCCCAGGGACTTCCACCGGTGGTCCAGTGGCTAAGACTTCACGGTCCCAACGCAGGGGGGCTGGGTTCGACCCCTGGATGGAGAACTAGATCCCACATGCCTCAGCTAAAAACCCCTGTATGCACAGCTGAGACCGCAGCTCCTGCCTGCCACAGCTAAGGCCTGTGCAGCCAAATGAATGGGAGGAAGGAGAAGAAGGAAAACTGAGCCCACTTCTATCTGTCCATTTCCCCTTGTTGCAACAGTTAACAAAATCTACTTCCAGCACTTTAACTTTTGTCCGGTTTTCTGCATCATCTCTGCCCAGAGCTGGGTCAGCCTTCCATTTTCACTCCCGTTCCTCAGACCCTTCCAGGGAGTGGCTGTCAAGCCTTTTCTGGACCTTGGGTGACACCTAGTGGTCACGATAGATGATGACGACGTTAGTAGCTCAGTTGGGTCAGACTATGACCCCATGCACTGTTAGGCGCCAGGTTCCTCTGTCCACGGAATTCTCCAGGCAAGAATGCTGCCGTAGGTAGCCATTCCCTTCTCCAGGGGATCTTCCTGATACCCAGGGTCTGAACCCGGGTTTCCTGCCTTGCAGCTGGATTCTTTACCGTCTGAGCCACCAGGGAAGACAATGGATCATGATCGGTTACCTTGTAGGCTTTGCTCCGCACCTGTTGCCCCTCTGGGTCTGAACCCAAAGTGAGAGATGCTGTCCAGGCTGACAATGCCCAAGAGAGCACTAGGGAATCGTCACTGTCACTGCACCTTATCATCGCCATCAACACCACATCTCACAAGGAGCGGACCAGGCTCGACACGGGCTCTGCCGTTCAAGGGCCACTTGGCCTTGGGCTAGTCACCCCACCCCTCCCAGTCTCCATCTCCCCTTTCTGTAAAATGAGGGTAATAATGACGAGCATCATGGGGTCTGAGAACCACACGAGGCCACGGAGGTGAATGCTCCCAGCACAAGGCCTGGTGTCGAGACTGGAAAGTCAGCACTGGAGACTGGGGCCCTGGGCTGCGTGTTGGGACAGAGGTCCTGATGGCCAGGTCAGCAAAGGGTGGCAGGTGGAAGGAAGGAAGATGCTGGTGGGGATGGATGGCCTGTGACCTTCTCTGGCAAATGGAAACCTGCAGAGCAAAGCTGTGGTTTAGCCAGAAAATCTGGCTCTCTGCACAAGGCTGCTGGGAGTCGGGGAGGGGAGGGATGAGGGAGAGGCAACAGGAAAAGGAAGGAGGTAGCTTGGCACCCTAGATCCACGGCCAGGCACCCAACGCCTGCCCGTCTCTGACCTGACCTAGCCTGCCCAGCTCTCCATGCTCAGGGCCAGCCGTGAACGCAGGGCGGCGGCCCTGTCCTCCCCGGAGGCTGGCACAGCAGCACTGCTGTCAGCTTGCCTGGCTACGGCCTCTAACGAGCAGCTGATGCCGACAGCTGTGACAACCAGCAAAGCTGCTCGTGGGGAGGCAGGGGTGTGCACACCAGCTTGGAAGCCTGCTGCGCTCTCGCCCCCAGGCTGGCAGTTTGGGGTCTCAGGACGCTGGGGCCCAGGGAGTAGAGCAGAGTGTATTAAGCACTTACTGCAGCTGGCACTGGGCTCAGAGCTCTGTGTGTGCCAACTCAGCTAACCCTCCTTGCAACCCTGTGAGGTGGGGGCCATTCATAGCTTTGTTTCTAGAAGGAGGAAACAGGCCCTGAGAAGCCAAGTTAGTTACTCAAGGTCATGCAGCAGAAGCAGGGTTTGAGCCCCAACTCCAGAACCTTAGCCTCAGAGAGCAACCCATTGACAACCCCCTCATTGTGAGAAAGGAGATGGGGAACAAGAAAGTTAGACTCAAAAGCCACGGGTTCCCGTTTCAGCCCCACGTGCTGGCTCAGACCCTCTGTTTCCATCTGTGAACTGGGGATGAATATGTCCTGAGATTCTGCTGCTGACCAGCAACACGAGGACAGGTGAAAAGGGGCTTCAGGAAGGGTCAGGTGTACCCAAATGCTGGTTCTTCGTTATGATAAGGAGCCTNTTTCAGCCCCACGTGCTGGCTCAGACCCTCTGTTTCCATCTGTGAACTGGGGATGAATATGTCCTGAGATTCTGCTGCTGACCAGCAACACGAGGACAGGTGAAAAGGGGCTTCAGGAAGGGTCAGGTGTACCCAAATGCTGGTTCTTCGTTATGATAAGGAGCCTGGGGCCCAGAAAGGGGAAGGGGGCTTGTGTGTGGTGGTCCTCACTCCAGGGCCCTTCACGGGAGACCCTGGCCTTCTCCCTAGCCCCCTCGCTCACTGCCTCCCACCCCCTCCACCTCCACTCCTGCCTCCATCTTCACCCCTGGCCTCCCGGCCTCAGCCTCCCCGCTTATCTCCTTCCGGCTTTTGCTCATTCCCTCTGCCTTGCACCCTCTCCCTTCTCTCTGCCTTGCCTGGCCTACTCCCAACTCACGTTCAGGTCTAAAAGCCTCTGCTCACCAGCAGGTCTGGATGGGGTACCCCCAGGTGTGCCTGCATCTGGGCGCCCCACTCTTCACCTCTCCAGCTCAGCTGTGAGCTCCAGGTGTCAGGGGGAAGGGGGGACACTGAACCCCCAGCATCCAGCCCTGTCTCACTTGGCACACTGGACATTTGGGCCTTGACTGAATTCGTGAATGAATGAATGAAACCACACAGCAACTTAGTGGCTTGATCCCTGGTGGCTCAGCGGTAAAGAATCCGCCTGCCAATGGGTTCAATCCCTGGGTCAGGAAGATCTCTGGGAGGAGGAAATGGCAACCCACTCATATTCTTGCCTGGGAAACCCCAGGGACAGGGGAGCCTGGCAGGCTATACAGTCCATGGAGTCGCAGAGCTGGACACAACCTAGTGACTAAAAACAGACAATAACCAAAACCAGAAGCTCAGCTCCCCTCCAGGGCAAGAGTATAAACCCCGGAGCAGCCTCCTCCAGCACCCTTCCCCCTGGTCTCTCCAGAACTGGATTCTTTCTGGGGTGAGCCTGCAGCGGGAACCTTAGGGTGAGAAGAGTCAGCTGGGCTCAAGTCACTGTCCTTCCATGTGTTACCTGTGTGGCCTTGAGCCTCGGTCAACTGGGATTTATCAGTTCAGTTCAGTCGCTCAGTCGTGTCTGACTCTCTGCGACCCCCATGTGTTACCTGTGTGGCCTTGAGCCTCGGTCAGCTGGGATTTATCAGTTCAGTTCAGTCGCTCAGTCGTGTCTGACTCTCTGCGACCCCATGGACTGCAGCACGCCAGGCCTCCCTGTCCATCAGCAGCTCCTGGAGTTTACTCAGACTCGTGTCCACTGAGTCGGTGATGCCATCCAACCATCTCATCCTCTGTCGTCCCCTTCTCCCAGCCTCAATCTTTCCCAGCATCACGGTCTTTTCAAATGAGTCAGTTCTTCATATCAGGTGGCCAAAGGATTGGAGTTTCAAGTTCAGCATCAGTCCTTCCAATGAACACTTAGGACTGATTTCCTTTAGGATGGACTGGTTGGATCTCCTTGCAGTCCAAGGGACTCTCAAGGGTCTTTTCCAACACTGCAGTTCAAAAGAATCAATTCTTCAGTGTTCAGCTTTCTTTATAGTCCAGCTCTCACATCCATACATGACCACTGGAAAAACCATAGCCTTGACTAGATGGACTTTTGTCGGCAAAGTAATGTCTCTGCTTTCTAATATGCTGTCTAGGTTAGTCATAGCTCTTCTTCCAAGGAGCAAGCGCCTTTTAATTTCATGGCTGCAGTCAGCATCTGCAGTGATTCTGGAGCCCCTAAAGTCTGCCACTGTCTCCCCATCAGTCAGCACCTGCCTTTCTCCTCGCAAGCCCTCAGGTAAGGAGCAGGGGCATGCCATGCTGTTCCTGGCGCCTCCAGGCGTGTCACAGTGCTGAGCCTCGGGGACTGAGGACCAAGTACATCAGTGAGTTAGACTGCATGACAAACCACACCGAAACTTAATGTAAACAGGGCCTTTATTTAGCTTGCACTTCCGCAAGGCGGTGGCTTCGCCAGAGCTCAGCTGGGCGGTTCTTTTGGCCTCACTGAGGCTCTCTGGGTCTGTGGTCATCTGTGAGCTGGCTTTGCTGATCCTTGCCAAGCACTCGCACAGGTCTGAGGTCTCAGCCCAGACAGCTGGGCGGATGACCCTGACCCTGACCCTGACCCTGACCTCCATCCTCCTGCAGGCTGCCCTGGGCTTTTTCTCTTGGTGGTGGCAGAGTTCTGGAAGAGGGTGTGCACTGGGCCTCCTGAGTCCTCGAGGGGGAACCGGTGGACCACCGCTTTCATCATGTTTGATGGACCGTACTAAGTCACAGGCCAGTTCAGAGTTAAGATTCACAGTGCGGGGGAAACAGACTCTACCTCTTGATGGGAAAAGCTGAGCATTAGGACAAAGAAGCCTGGCGTGCTGCACCCCGTGGGGTCACAGGGAGTTGGAGGTAACTGAGCAATTGAACAGACTGACAGGTGAGGATACAGAGAGGTGAGAACAATGGTGGATTTTTTTTTTAACCAAAGCGTCTTCTTTATTATTATTTTCTTTACGATTTGGCTTCCTCCGGTCTTAGTTGCGGCACATGGGCTTAATTACCCTGTGGCTTTTGGGATCTTAGTTCCCTGACCAGGGATTGAACTCACATTCCCCGCATTGGGAGGCAGAGTCTTAACCACTGGATCCCGGGGAAATCTCCAGCTGTGGTCATTTTGCAATCTCACCTACAAGCTGGGTGTCAGAATGATCAGAGTCCGCCCAGACTGGTTTGCTTTAATATTTATTAGAATTTATGCCGCCTGACCAGGGGCTTCTAAACGTGACCAGGGGCTTCTAAATGTGACCAGCAACCTTGGATACCCCTGACTCGCCCGCCCCCCTCTCTCTCCATTGCTTTGGCGTCTTCCTGGCCATGACATCTGGTGGCAGCCATGGGCATGGATGTTCCCAGGCTCTGTCTCCTGAGAGGTGAGAATGGCACCAATGTTTTCCCACCTTGAGGTTTTCAGAAGGCAGAACTCCAGCAAACGAGAAAAGAGTCCAGGTGCACCCCTCGGGGCCTTGGCTTGTGCCCAAGACCTTGGCTCCAGCTGGATCTGGGATGTGGGTCTAGTACCCAAGTCTGCCCAGCATCCTGATCTTGGGGTGGGGATGAAGGGGGCGCTTAAGGCAGATGCCGGAGCCGTCTCCCCTGTTGGAATCTTCCTGGGATGGGGGTACAGGACATCCCTCTACCTTGTCACTTTGTTTTATAGCTTCTTAGCACGTACTGTGGTTGGAACATATCGTTTATTTATATTTATGGTCTGTCTCCCTCCATCGAAGGGCCAGGTTCTGTCTTTTGCACTTTTGATCTCCAGCCCTCTGATGCCGAGTGACAAAGGCGTGCCCTGGGCCTCCCCAGGGACCCTGTGGCCTTGCTAGCACTGGAGTTTGTGCTTGCCACAGTGGGGCCGGCTGGAGAACTGCCTGAAGTTCTTCTCGTAGGTGGGCAGGTTCTCTTTGAAGCAGTAGGCAGACTGAGTGTCACACTCACAGGCCCGCAGCCCACAGAGGCAGCTGACGCCAGGACCAAGGGCACATTCACCTGCAGGGAGACAGAGGGTCAGGGGGGTTCTTCCAGCCACCCCCAGGGTGTGGTTCTAAGGTTGGGGAGAACTGGGAGCATGCGGCAAGGGGTCAAGGGTTGAAAATTGAAAGGAAAAAGGAACTGGGAGTCCTTCTTCATCTCAAGCCCTTCCACCATCACAGCTGGACAGGCCCTGAAGAGACACCTGGAAAGACACAGGAGAAGGGACAGGTGTGGGCTGCGTGTGGGTGGGGGAGCACTGAATGAGTGTCCCCAAGCAGCTCCCAGGGCAAGGGCACAGAGCCCGTCTTCTCAGAACTCAGCCCCTATTTCCAGCAGCTTACCTGGCGTCTCACGTGGAAATCAGTAGCATCTCCAGTACAAGATGCCCCAAAGGAAGCTCCTGAAGTAAGTGCCCCTGCCCTACCCACTGATCTGGCCCTCCACCCATACTCTCAGCTTAAGAATTGGTATCACCTCCAACCCAAGCCAGAAAACTAGCAGCCAACCTCGACTCCTGCCTTCCTTTCACTTCCACATTCCATCCACCCAAAGTTCCATGGATGTCTCTGCGTTTAGAATATTTCACGCTCTGCCCTCTTCTCCCCATCTTCTTGGCCATGACCCCAGTCCCTGCCATCACCGGCTCTCCCGCCCTAATGGAAGGAAGTAAACAGGGACTGTCTCAGAATGAATGAGGTTCACTCTCTTGCTGAAAGCCCTGCTGTGGTTTCTATTTGAACCAAGATATCCCAAGTCCTTGCCATGGACTTGCCTTAGCGGGGCCCCTGCCTGCCTCTCCACCCTCACAGCCCTCCACTCTCGCCTTCCCTCTGCTCTAGGAACACTGGCCTCTTTGGGTCACATGCTGTGGTTGGTCTGGTCCCAGGGCCTTTGCACTTGCACTTGCTAGTTTCTTTGTCTGAAACACTTCTCTCCAGGATCTTCAAGTGGCTGGAGGCATCCCACCTCTGGGTCTTGATCAGATTTCCTCTCTTCAGAGAGGATCTCCCCGACCACTTCGGCTAAACTCCAGCCACTCTCCCTCACATCCCCGTCTGTTTGATATCCCGTACTTTTCACATCTCTCACTCCTCTTATTTGTTCACTTGCTTGTGTCTGTCTCTCCTTGACAAAGTGTAAGCTATGTGAGACTGAGGCTTTTTCTGTCTCGTCCCTCCCAGTGTCCCCAGGATGCAGAACAGATGCTGGCACAGAGTACGTGCTCAACTAACAGTCCTTCAGTGAATGAAGGAAACGTTAATGGACCTTTGGGATGGAGTGTCTGCACTGTGGCCAAATGACCACTAGGTGGGGATCTTTTATTTAGTAGTCAGAGTTGTCTGAGCTGTGGTGCTCTGTGTGTGTGTGTGTGTGTGTGTGTGTGTGTGTGTGTGTGTGTGTGGTGTTCAGTTCAGTCGCTCAATGATATCTGACTTTTTGTGACCGCATGGACTGCAGCATGCTAGGCTTCCCTGTCCATCACCAACCCCCAGCGCTTGCTCAAACTCATGTCCATCGCGTTGGTGATTCCATCTCATCCTCCGTCGTTCCCTTCTCCTCGCGCCTTCAATCTTTCCCAGCATCACGGTCTTTTCAAATGAGTCAGTTCATCAGGTGGCCAAAGGATTGGAGTTTCAGCTTCAGCATCAGTCCTTCCAATGAACACCCAGGACTGATTTCCTTTAGGATGGACTGGTTGGATCTCCTTGCAGTCCAAGGGATTCTCAAGAGCCTTCTCCAACACCACAGTTCAAAGCATCAATTCTTTGGCGTTCAGCTTTCCTTATAGTGCAACTCTCACATCCATACATGATTATGATTCCCAATCTCTTTGGCACCAGAGACCAGTTTTATGGAAGACAATTTTTCCATGGACTGGGGGTGGGGGAGGAAGGGATGGTTTCAGGATGATGGGAGGGCATCACACTTATTATGCACTTTATTTCCATTCCTATTACATCAGCTCCACCTCAGATCATCAGGCATTATCAGATCCTGGAGGTAGAGGACCCCTGGCATGGGGGATATCTAAGGCAGCCTCCTTTTAGATAACTCCATTCTCTTTCGAGGGTTTGGGGTGAGGAAGTGAGGCAGCCAGATCCCCTGACGTGTTGGCCTTGGGCAAGTTAGTTTCAGTATCATTTATAAAACGGTGATAAAAACAATAGTGTCAAAAATAAACAATGACATCTACTTCAGGCATCGTGAGGATTTTCATTGTTGTTACAGATGGAGAGGTCTGGATACGCCTGGAACACAGAGGCCCCTACTGACGCTGTTATTATGACGATGCTGCACATGCTGGACGAGGAAGGCTGCTCTGAAGCTGGGCCAGTGCTGGCTACAGTCTGTTTTCTTTCCTTCTCCCTCTCTGGAGTCCACAATTCCTGCAGGAAGCTGTCCTCCCCCAGCTCGATGGAGCCTGGGCTCCTCGAGACATGTTGACACCCAGCCCACGCCTCGGGAGCTCTCCACTCACCCTCAGAAAATGCACCAGGGATGGTTCCTGCCGTTCCCGCTGCTCCTGGTGCCTGGATCACCTTTGCCCTCGCACATGTGTGACACTTCTACGACACCCACAGGGTCCCAACTCCCCTGGGTCTCCCCGAGAGCCCCCGTCCCATCCGTGTCCAGGTCTCTCACCTCTGCGGTGCCCAGCTGCCCCCTGGATTCCCTCCCCAGGCAGCCGCCGGGTAGGGGACCCCGGGTCATGTGGCTGCTGCACGCAGTGGGGCTACTTGGGCGCAGGGCTCCAGCCCATCCAACCTCTCTTTGCTCCCAAAGGGCCTAGTGCCTCGAGCTGTCAATCACCCGGGTGCGGCCTCTCTGGAAACCGAAGGGAGTCACGTTTCCCACGCTTTCCTCTTTCTCTCTCCTCTCTCTGTTTCTCTCTTGGTCTCCTTTTCTTTCCCGTCTCTTCCTTCTTCCATCTCCTTCCAGCAAGCCTCCCTCCTCCTTTCTCACCACGTCCCTCTCTTGCTTTGTCTTCTGGTCCTTTCCAAAGCACGAAGTGTAAATTCTCTCCTGACGATCAGCTCTATGTCTAATGGCTGACCCGGTCCCCAGGCCTTGGGGACTGACACAGAGCAGCGGGCTGTCGCTGTGGGCATCCCACAGCCGTAGGAGAGTCGGGCCTGACACTGGCTAGAAGAGGCAGCCCTGGGCCAAGAAACGCCATGCAAATCATCTTTTAACAACAAGCCCAAATCGAGGTCCTGCATCCTTCATTTTGTTGATGGAGAAACCGAGACATGATAACGCTTTCTCATTCCATGAAACAGACTGAAATACTTCCACCTGGGCTTCCCAGGCGGCGCTGGTGGTAAAGAACCCGTGTGCCGATGCAGGAGACATCAGAGGCGTGGGTCCATCCCTGGCTGGGAAGATGCCCTGGTGGGGGGCATGGCAACCCACTCCAGTACTCTTGCCTGGANCCATGAAACAGACTGAAATACTTCCACCTGGGCTTCCCAGGCGGCGCTGGTGGTAAAGAACCCGTGTGCCGATGCAGGAGACATCAGAGGCGTGGGTCCATCCCTGGCTGGGAAGATGCCCTGGTGGGGGGCATGGCAACCCACTCCAGTACTCTTGCCTGGATAATCCCCATGGATGGAAGAGCCCAGGGGGCTACAGCCCATGGGTTGCAAAGAGTCGGACATGACTGAAGCAACTTGGCACGCAAGCACCCACTTCCACCAGCGAGATGGGAAGGTCTGCGCTTCTGCATGGGCTAACCGAGGCTGCCTGCCAGACCGCTCCCTGTCTGCACCTCTGCCCTGGTCTCTAACCTCTCTCCTTGGGTGCCCCTGTTTTAAAGCTCGGGGCTCTAAATGCCACCTGAGCACTGCCCACGCCTCACTTCTCCCCGCAGAGACGCCCCAGTTCTCCCTGCAGCCCTTTGAGCTCCAGACACCAGTACGCGTGTGTTCACATGACCGCCCCCCCTCCGCCCCGCCGCCCCCGAGTGTCCGATGTGCATCTCAGACCCAGCACGGCCCATCCAGGCTCTTGCTGTGGCCACAGAGTCTGTGTGTCTCTACGTGCACAAGCTCGTAGACACCCGGTTACTCACGGATGCCCAGACCCACGATGTCAGAGTCAGCCTCCCTCGCCTCCAAGCCTCACACCGACCCTGACAGCAGGTTCTGTCGGTTCACCTCCCAAGCACGGCCAGCATCCGACACTCTGCCCCGGCTCCCGAGCCACACGACGGCCACCTCTCCCCAGTGGACGGAAACAGTCCACCAGTGGCTGCCCCTCTCTCTTCCCTTGCTCCCCAGCTTCTCTGGGCAGGGGCCAGAGTCTTCTTT